>JAHDVE020003929.1:0-104672 GCA_022606495.2 Halesus radiatus
AGTTCAATTTATGTCATTTTCATCGATGTCATATCTCAAATTCAAGATTTGTCAATATTATTCTCTATTTTTAATCCCATATTATTGGATATCTCATTAGCTAAATTGGTTAAGCGGTTGCCCCGGATTGGCGGAGGTCCTGGGTTCCAGTGCCAGATACGACTGAAATCTTTTAATTTTCTGTAGTTTTTTTTCCGTTTTCATGTTTCATTTAGGTTATGTTAATATTATTATCTACAATGATTAATAGAGTAGTTTGAATGAAATCCAATATGTAAAACTGTTGCTATAATGTTGAACCAGCTATGTTGTATTGAGGTTAACCCAGCTATATATCATATCGGCTTCTTGTCACTATTGTTTTTACAATATACCAAAGTGGAAAATTTTTACATACTTTTATACAACTGGTTGACAATTAGAAATTAGAAAAAGTGTCAATAGTAAATTAAATATTAAAATAGTTAAATATATTTTTTAAAAAACATCCATCTCTTAAATTTATTTAAACATTAAAAACTATGTTTAGAATATTATTTATATCAATTTTAATAATATTATCTATCATTATTTTATTTTTTATGCCTTGTTATTTTCTTGATTTTATTGATATAAAATAATTACATTTAATTAATTAATTTGTAATATGAATTTATTATTTATATTTGTATAATAGCAATTTTTTTTAAATACCTACTTTCGTCACTTATTGTTAATTTTTGTTTGTTTTTAATTTGTCTAATCTATCATTATTATTTTTCTATGTTTATTAATTGTCTATAATTGGCATTGTTTTTTAGTATACTGTGTATCCTGATGAAGAAAGCTTCGTTCCGAAACATGTTGATAACAGTGGTGTACACCAAGTATTTCTCGTTAATTTTATTGTATATATAATAAAACCTAAATATTCAGAATCGGCGTTTGCTGATTGCTATGTGAGCTTTTTTTTAAGCCATATTTTTTTTTACCGGAGTACCTTTTTAATAAAAAAATCCTCACCGGCGTTCCTCTCCCCCTTAAAGGTATGTTTAAATCTACCAGCACCGCGCTGTGCAGAACAATACAGTGCAGACACTACTACATTGATTGCTTATATTATAGAATGTAAAAGTAGCACTGTAGGATACCACTGAATGGAGTTATTTAATCATTTTATTAAGTTTATTTATAGTAAAGCGCACTTGAAGTGAAACAACACAAAACTGCGCTATATAAATGCTTTGTTATTATTATTATTATTATTATGAACACATTCATATTACAGCGTACGTAAGCGTATCGTATCCTCGCGTGCACGGACCAGCACCTACCGAGATTGTCGGCTAGAATATTTTGACGGTGCTGGTGGCTGCTGGTGACGTCTGCGCCTGCGCAGTTAGTATAAACACATCACCGTTAGCACCACCATCATGGTGTCACCGTCTGTTGGGGTCAATAGATGCAGATATAGCTAAAACCAAGAAGATGAGTGAGAAATTGATTGAATTGGTCAGGGAATATTGGTTATAAAAAATAATAATAAATATGGGAATAAGATTATATAATCCTCAAACATGTTGTGGTGGACGCTATCGCTCTATTGACAGTTCGGTTGGCAGCTGTACTCGCGTCTGTGCTGTGCTGCACGGTGTAATGTGAATAGTTGCGTAAGTGCGGTTCCTGCACTGTACTGTTCTGCACTTCGCTGTGCTGATAAATGTGAACAGACTTTAAGTCATAAATCGTAAGAATTCTCATAATTATATTGTAGGTACTACTAAAAGTGGTCCATTGTCCATTTGGGAAACTGCACTCGGACGATTTAATCTATCGAATAACTCGCTAACTCTGTGTGCACTCTGTCTCCTGATTAAAATGTAAACCCTCTGCGGGAACGATTCTAATAAAACGGGTTGACCCGACGCGTCCAAGGAGCATTGACTTTGGTTCAGTATTCGTCCAGAATTTAACATAACACTGCTGGAGTAGATTCATAGACGTGTAATCATTATGAAGTACGCCTCCATATTAGCAATCAAAGTCACGTAAATGTATTAATTGCGTAATATATGATTCATTGCGCAAAATGACGAAAATGCCGTAAAAAAAAACGATATTCTACACAAAAAATGTACGTGTGTGTGCAATGCGCATTCTAGGGAAGACTCGTCTGTATTAGTGTCGAAAAATACCGTGCATTTCGGCACAATTACAAATGTTGTATCAGTGCCATTATGTTGTGCGGTCGAAAAAAAATTTGAAATTTTATGTATCCAGTAATTGGCTATTTGATATTTATTTATTCGCGCCTCGAAGGCTTTTAGATGTTTATACATTTATCACATAGTTATACAAAGGAGTATAACAATATAGTACACAAAATTATAATTATAATGTAAAGGAAGTGAGTAGATACAATATATGTAAGTAGTTACAGCGTAATGAATAATAGTTTTACCCGTGGTTACGTTGTAACTGCAGGTTGTACAAAAGAATATAACGAGTGGCTTAGTGCATAATAATATTATAACATAAGTATAAAATAAGTTAGAAGGTAGAAACTATGTAAGTAGCTGGTCACAGCTCAATGGTTCGGTTATAGGTTTATAATTATTATGACGTTGTAAAACATGAACAATTGTAAAGCGTGTTTACAATACAGCAAACCTTACGTTTGATTGGGTGTTTTATAAAAACATGATATAATAACAATATATAAAAGAAAGGTGCACATGAAAAAACTCAATAAATCTAATAAAAACATTCAAATATAATGTTTTTTAGCCTAGAAACGGTTTTGTAACGGTAAACATCAATTGAACTATACTCATTACTCATTACCAAGTCTCTGCAATCTTTGAATGGGAGAGTTCTCGAAATAATTATTTGAAGACGCTAGATTAAATGCATAAATGAAGCCGTTATTTGGATATTATTTAATGCATCCGGTAATAATAATAATTGGATGATTTATATAGCGCCGTTTATGTGAAAAATCACCTCAAGATCGCTGTACAAATATTACTTCCTATTATTTATCTAATTATGTATAAACAGGTACAGAAAGCATTCTTACCTGGCAGGTCGCTTCGGATGAACACAGTTTTATTATGACTTTTACAGTTGCTACATTATCCTCCTCTTCTATTGATATTAAATTTATTAGAAGATTGGTGGCACAAGAAGTGTTGATATTTATTTGAAATAATTATCCGTGATTTTTTAAAAAACCTAAAGCCAGTAACTTAGCTATTTTTAGCGTAAACCTATCACATCTTTGGTAAGTTTTATTTTGCATGATATCTACCCTGATTAAAAACTCTATGCACGCCACTGACGATGTATGAATATGAATGAAGCGAGGAGTGTGTACAAGGACAGAAATGTAGCGGTCCATCATTTCTGATTACGGAAAATGGCGTGATGGTTAGTTAGTCTTTTATTCCCTCAAGAAATAATTCTAAAAATACATTAGTTGCTTGTTTTTATTGCGTCATTTTCGTGAAATGTCACCTAAAGGGCGCTTTACGCCATAAAATAGACCTTCATAACATCGTTCCCAAAATACAAAATTAAATACAGAGGGTAGATTCACTGTCCGGTGTATTCACTACTTCTTGTTTGCAAAAATATGGTAACCCTATCTATGATCGTGGCTAATTGGAGCACATGTACTTTGTGATAGTTATTTGGTTTACAATGAAATTATTACTCTATAAATATACGGCCCAAATTAAAGGTTTACTGTAGATTTTATAGTTTTTTATAGTTTGAATAACTTTAGTGTTAATTAATCTAATATGTAAATTATTATATATAAGTCTAAGTGACAAGTTATAGGTTAGATAAATTATGTTGTAAAGCGCCTTTGAGGTGATTTTCTCACGAAAACGGCGCTATAAAAGTAATCCATTTATTATTATTATTATTATTTAAAAAATATATATATGTTTCGCTAAAATTGTAAAGCCGCCCATCTTAACACAGGACTATCCTAGTGAGATGGGTGGCTAATGTTTTAGGTTTTGTTTTTTTTTTAAATTTACGAATAAATAAATAATAAAAAAAATGTCCTAGAGGCCTATGTTAATCGTTGTGTAATTTCACGAATGGTAGAAATGGTAATTTCTCCTCGTATGCAAAAAAGTCTGCAATTAAATTCGTACCACGATGAACATACTGTGTCCTTTTTACGTGTTTTCAAAACTTTTCTGTTTTATCAGCGCGGATGTGCTATGTCAAAAATGTAATAGCTATTAATATTTCAAATATAATTTATGGAATGTGAATGGAAGAAGTCGGAATAATAGAATAGAATGTATGAGACTATGTATGAATGTGAATGAAGGAAGAAGTGTATGCATATATCGAGTTGTTTGGCGGTCCGTCCCTTCTGCCCACCCCTGCGGTGAAACGGCGTGATGGTTAGTTAGTTAGTTAAATATAATTTATTTTATTTAGCGATTCTGTTAACTTACTCCCCAAATTTATCATTTATCACCATTTACAAATTTTATTTATAAATAAACTTCTTATATTACCTTATTATATGATACATAAAAGAAAATGAATAATCTACGTCAGCCAAGATTGATTTATGTCGGTCGCTTTCTAAAATGACCACACGTAATTTTATTTTCAAAAGTCTTCAATATTTTATGGTCGACACAATGTCACGGCATAATGACAGTCATTGTGTAGTTTTCACAAAGTTTGGTTTATGTATGACACGACGACCAGACAATATTAGTTTTCTCAGTCATTTTCTGGTACCGAATGTTTAATATGACCCCGAGGCAGTGGGGTTATATAAATTTCCGTGCCCCCGGGCTAGCAAGTAAATCGCGCTTGGCATAGGAGAATCTCAATGTTTTACAAATTTAATACAATTTTTATAATTATAATAAACAGTACGCCCAGATTCTGACATTTTCCATATATTGAGAAAGCAACATGCTGCACTAGCGGCCCGGGCTGCACATGTTTTTTTTTCATACAACTTAATAGATTTTCTGTGATTATGTATTCTTAATAAATTATCGTATATATTAATAAGGTCACTTATATATGACTTTTAGGTTTGTACTAGCAGTTATAAGCCTCTCCGCTTGCGCTCGGTCTGGTGGTTTAGAAAGGGAATAAAATACTTATTTAAATAAATTGTTAGAAATTATCTATTGTTAAGCTAATTTCTCACCGTTAAGCTTCTCTTGACTCTAAACATCGTAATTCTTATCATTTATTTTTATTTATGTAGGTACGCTTTAATGAGGACATTTTAATAAATAAATAAAATAAAAATCGGCGAAATAGTTTTAAAATCGGATTAAGCAGTGTAAAATTGCTAGTATTAAATATTCCTTTGTGTATTAATTACGACTAATTATTACTACTTTTTATGAATATGTAATTTGTTCTATCAAGTTGAACAAAATGTCGTACAGTAAATGTGTAAAACTCAGTAATTCAAATTGATTAGCAACTCCCAACGTTGTTTTCTGTCCGCAAATGATCACCGCCACTGTCTCGAGGTATGATATTCTGGAAGTTGATTAATGACCATCTTTATGTAATCCGGCCCGATGTTAGGCAGGTTTCACAAAGAGACGCCATGTATAAATCGTCGTGCAAAACGCTGTATAAATTAATTTCGCTTCTGACAAGTACGTTTTTTGCGTTTGAGAAGCTTGCTCGTGCTAATGATAATGAAACCAGTGTTTTTGTCGGAAATTAGGATTTAATATCAAGGGCGACAAAAAGTAATTGCGTTATGACGTCATTTCAACCCCTAAAAAGATTGCTCAAATTTACGTGAAATTGGATTAAGTAGATTTTGAAATGAAAATAATCTTATTCTTGAAATGATAATTAATGGTCTGTTGAAATTCTGGAATATTCTTTGATTAATTTTCGAATTTAATTGAAGCTTGATAAATTGATATACATTTCGTCTGCTTGTCGTCGTCCTTTGGACTGGAGCCCCCAATTTTATGTAACTTAAAATAACACAATTGTGGAAGGAAGGGCCGCTTGATAGATTTCCCGTTCTTTTTAAGTAATGGGTCGCAATCTTTAGAAAATATACACTCTCATGTCTCTTCTTCTGGTTTTCAATGATCCAGCGGTGCACAGCTGGGAGATGCGTTAAACGCGTGCCCCGCTTTATTTGTACACGGTTTTCTCTAAACTCCAAATATGAACAAAATCATATTTCACATTTCGAAAAAGGTATTAACGACACGCGAAGAATAAAATCTGTCCTTTTTTCTGGGTGTAAATACATTTGCGAATGAATGGTATTTTTGCATCAATGAAATATTGTTTTATTTCTGGTTGTAAATACCTTTGTGAATGAATGGTATTTTTGCAATAATGAAATATGTATTAATTGATAAACTAAAGTTCTTAAAAACTTAAGACAAGATTTTTGTGCGTAGCGCAAAGGGTAACAATTATTATTTTTATAAACAATAATTATTAATCTAAAACACTCATCCAAATTGAAAAAACCTTCCGAGCAAAGATAAATGTCGCCGGCAGGACTCGAACCCGCACCCTTCTAATGTCCGGTTAGATGCTCTACCATTGACGCCATCTATTTGAGGGATTTAGCCGTTACAAGCCTCTCTCATACTAATAAAGTTGGTTGTTTACAGGTGAAAATATAATAAAAACAGTAATTATTGAATGGAACACTAGTATATATTGATTAACTTGGCGGGTTTGCGATAAGCCCTTATATGTCCTTATTTCTGGTTGTAAATACATTTGTGAACGAATGGTATTTTTGCAATAATGAAATATGTCCTTATTTCTGGTTGTAAATACATTTGTGAATTAATGGTATTTTTGCATCAATGAAATATGTCCTTATTTCAGGTTGTAAATACATTTGTGAATGAATGGTATTTTTGCATCAATGAAATATTGTTTTATTTCTGGTTGTAAACCTTTGTGAATGAATGGTATTTTTGCAACAATGAAATATGTCCTTATTTATGGTTGTTAAAACATTTTTGAATTAATGGTATTTTTGCAACCATGAAACATGACCTTATTTTTGGTTGTAAACCTTTGTGAATTAATGGTATTTCTACAACAACGAAATATATCCTCATTTCTGGTTGTACATTTAGGTAGCTTCATTTACTATTATTGGTCAAGAAAATTATGCAAATATGATCACAAAAAATACCTAAACCGCCCTGTTTGTAGTTAAAATAAATAAATAAAAGTACGTTGTTCATTATTTGTATTGTTTTATTATCTCTTTTGTTTGGCATGCTTCCTTTCAGCTGTCTGAATCCTTTGGTAAGATGCGTCTAACAAAGCCACAACTGCTAAATCCCATATTCGCGTAGTTTCACTACTCAAACAAACTAACACCAAGTCTCTCGTATATTGCAATGCAATGTATATGGCTTTCATTCAAAATGTGTCGGTCCCATGAATACGAGAGCAGTTTTCTTTCATGCGCTCCTCGGTTCCTGTGTGTATCATTGAGCGTTGCAGGCACCGGCTGGCGAATTCTACCGGAGGTTCCGCTTGCGAACTAAACTTTACAAAGTAATAAACGTTTCCTCTACGTTAAACTTTAACGTCGGACATATAATGTTGATGCTTATGCAAATTGTTCGCATTTGAGTGTAACGTATCAGGTGCCTTTGGTTGTTAGTATTTACATTTTGAATGAAGCTTTTGGAATGTATCCTTTAATATCGTGTAAAAGGGTAAAAAAAAAAAAAACTTAACAAAATATTTTAGATATTCATGAAAACGTTAATTTTCAATTACGGCTTCTGTATTTTAACTTGTTTTTAATAAAGCTATACTTAATTTGTTCAAAAGGTTGGTTGGTTTTCACTTTGTGGGGTCATTATTGATAAATTAATAAATATTACTTTGTAAACTTTTTACAATATAAATATCATCATGTTTCGAAAGCGAGGCTTTCCCCATCAGGATTTGCAGAATACTAAATAATAATAATAAGGTTTGAATTTTTTACATAAAAATACAACCGGTTTAGTCAATTAAATATTATTAATAGTCAAATATTTTTTAAAAATTGCTAATTTATTTTCATATTAATATCTATTTTTTTAATTTTTTTATTAATATAGGTTTTAATAATAATAACCATAATTATTTTATTTTTATGCTTTGTTATTTTATTGATTTCATTTATATTAATAATTTAAAAAAAAAATCGTTTTGAAATTTCTGATATAAATTTGTTATTCAATGCTTCATTAACATTTTTGACCTTGAAATTGCTTACCTACTTTCTGTTTATATTTATAATTTGTCTATTCTTACTTTATTATATTATATTTTTATCATTTGTCTATTCTTGATATTATTATTTTTTAGTATTCTGTATGTCCCGATGAGGAAAACATCGCTGCCGAAACATGTTGATGTTTATATATTAAAAAAGTGGTGTTTATTAATAAAAAATACTTTGTAAACACCACTTTTTTTAAATTTAAGAATATGCATATTTTTGTTAATTTATCTATTCTTAATTGCTCACATTTTATGTTGAATTGCTTTAACTTCGTTAAGTACACATTTGGGACGTCGGCTTTATTAAGAGAAATTTTTAGTACGTGGTTCATATTTAAATTATTTCATGAGAACATTTTCAGCCCATTAACATTAAAAATTGATGCCTAACCACCCCATACTGCCGAAAACTGAAAAAAGTATTCCAAAAGTATCACGAATTTCCCGGAGAACAGATTTTTTTCTAGTAGAATGTTTAAAAAAAATCCCTGTAATGCGTTGTAGATGATAATTCTAAGGTTTAACCTTTCCCTTACGGCGCTAAAATAAAAACGCGCTTTCCGGTGTTGGGTAGTCAGTACACGATCAAAAATGAGCTATTTTAAATCTGAAAAATAAGAACATTTATAGCTAATCCCCTTAATTAATTATATTTGAAATCAAAAATTATAATATATGAGATTTATTTGTTGAAAACCTTAAAAAACCATCTAGCAACTCTCACGGAACGGGCATAAGTCCACTGTGGTTGCAAGCCTGAGAGCTACTGCCTACAGTGCCTACTGAGAACATTGAGCTCCTCGCGCTTCCACAGTGAAATATGTAAGAGTGAGATGCGAATATAGTGTCGCGCTTCCCGCACACTCTTCACGCATCATCGAGACCCAAGGTCGAGGCACTCACAGTGCTGTTTATACGCGAATTTGTTTCCGATGTTCACAAAATACCTCCGATGTACCCAATAAATTCTGATTATTATTAATATATTTTTTTTAAATCAATGCGTAAAGATATTATGGAGGAATACCTAAAATCTTAACCTTGTATTTATTATATTTATAGAGATATTGATGGTTATTAGAATCAAAGTGTAGAAGATTTTTTTATATGAATACCTCACAAGAGTCCCAACTGCTCCCAACCGTCTGGAAACCAGTGAGACTATGGCATTCCTAATTGGGGAATGTTGTGAGGCTGAAGGTATTGGGGAGGGGAAGGAGAAGGGGAAGAGGAAGGTGGGGAATAACTGGCTATTCAGATCTGGTCACCAAACACGGCTAAAAGCCATTTCAAGCAACGTTTCAATTCTGAATGGTGGTCTTTCACCAGGGCGATACTGAGAGTATCTTCCACTCTGGAACGTGCGCAAATATACTATATATTATTTTTAAATGAATTAATTGTGAAACAACACAAATTAATTAAATAAAAATTACTTGCGCACGCCGGGATTTGAACCCGCGACCTTCGGATTCGTAGTCGAGAGCCTTACCCCTCGACCATGGAGATACCTAGATCACGGGATTGCTGTGAGCCGCGCAGCAGTTAAAGTTTATATTATTATCAATTGTTTTTGTGTTTAATTCGTCGAACTCCATTTAATTTTTTAAATTTATTATAAATCAAATTTTATAAATATTTAGTTTTTTATTGTTGTGACAGCTGTTTCGGCGCTAAAAGCATTTTAAAAACTGTGATTATGTAACGTTGAGGCGACTTATTTATATGATTCTATTTACCCCGCATCCAATTTCAATTTTTATGGTGCCTAAAATGATTTATTACCGGTGAAACCGATTTACTGATGAAATAACTGTGATAATAAAATCTTTTTTCTGTTGGTTACTTACAGTTGAAATTTGTTTTCACAGTATTAAATGGCAATGTTTTATAATGACATGAGTTCTCCAAGAAAAATCTAACGTTTTGGAATATATTGTTTTACATCATCAGATAGCGGAACTCTCCGAGAGTTTTGACTTCGATGGTGATGATGATGCGATGCTGTATTCGGTCGCCACATCACCATAAGGTTGATTGGAAAAATGTTACACTCGTATTCGTGTCTTCTATATTTATTTCCACCATGAAATTTATAGAATACTCTCGTAGGTACTCCTGTCCCTATCGGTGATTCTGTTCTCGTTAGAATCTAATGTGGCTCTCCAAATCAGCAGTACAAATGGATTTACCGCCCGGTACTCTCCAAAACCCCTTTGATGATTCTGAACCTGGTGGGTGAATAATTCACTAATTGAACTGATTTGACCCTGGCGATATCACGGGAAATTGGATTACATTTATGGAATATTCAAAATCATTACAATGTGGTTTCTGTGGTATGGATTTGCAGGACAGTTATAATTGAATACTGTGCAAGCTATGTCAATAATCGTGAGGGAATGTTTCCAAAAGTGCGCTCTAGTCTACCGTCATGAAATTTTCGCAGCGTTTTTATGTTTGAAATTTTTACATCATCTTTTTCAGTTCTACATCATTCCCATCTCTAGTTATTGAAATTTGATATATTCGGGTTCTTTTTCAGGATAAGACATTGATTATCCATATCCTTAGGGTTAAAGAAATTTTCCTTAACTGCGGTTCCGATTCCATTTCAATGACAATACATTTTTAAAGGAGTTTGTGGATTAATTTTCACAGTATTTTTAAAAACTTTACGTGCATCACACATACTTAATAAGTGTAATTTATTATTACTTACTTTTCACTTGTATTTTACTATAATTTTTAGAATTTAAAACGCCCTTATCTGCCATTTCGGACGATTGGCATAGGAACTTCAGAAATGAATTATTTAAAGATTCAGTTTTAATAGATGCCTATAAGTTGCGTGTATTGATATTTAATTTAAGAGATTAATCAAAGGGGCGTGTGTTAGGCTAATGAAGCGACCCACCAACATTAAAATGATTTAATTACTGAATAAAGAGAGATAATCTAATCGAGCCGAACAACAGGAAGAGAATGAATTTATTAGTGAAATTCTGCGACTATATAGGATACGTAGATGACACCACCATCGCTGTGATTCACGTGTTTGATGGCTGTCAAAATAGGAATTATTAGTGGCCAGCTCAGCAGGTAGCTACAGTACTATACAAACATTGCAATTTCGTTAATTCGGTTAATTTAATATCATTATTAAGATACAAATTACTACCCAATAATGTTTAAAGTAAATTCTTATGATAATATAGAGTTTTTTATTTGTTAAAACTACGCAAATATCGATATTTTTAAAGAATGTCAGTCGCTGAATGGTATATGCTGTCATCCGAGAGAACCGGAACCGCAGTTCAGGATCAGGCCATATCTCTCGTCAACTTACTTCCTAAATACACAAACTCACCCACTTCCTCCAAGTATTCATCGTTCACAACTATATTGCACGGGGTTTTCTTACGCTCTATTTCAAATGCCAAAAGTTTGAACTTGCTTAGATTCATCATTAATTCATTCTGCATACATAATTTTGTCATTCTTGATACGAGAGTCTGTACATCTTTCACACTGTCAGCGTACTTTAAGATTGTACATAAGATCTGAAAATCGTCATATCACCAAATTACTGTGGGAAAGAGCAGGATCACAAATTATTTGACGCTCTTAGCCGGGCGATTTAATTTAGAATTTAACCCTCATTAAAATTCGACCCTTCTAGAGCCACCTGGCCAGCGGAAATGAACTGTTAAGACGCGCTTCGGGCGACTGTGTAAATCGATGAAAGCTGAAAATTTTGGCCGCGCCAGGAGATGAATAAGCAATGAGCCAGACCAGAGAATTAAGGCCGGAAGGGGCAAAGAAATACCCGAGGAATTGCAGACTTATCTATGATAATAATAGGATTTACGAGTAGGTACCTTAGTATGATTTACACCGCCGTTTCGGTTTTATGAGCAATTTTGTTTTTTTGACAATGTTAACTGTGTCATGAAATATTCATGCCGGAAACATAATAAGTTTTTGTCTTTTTTCTTTTATTTTATTATATTTATGAGTTAAACAGTTAAACGATGTAATAATTACCTTGGTAAATAACATAAGATTAACCAATTAATTTCCATTAATCGAACACTTATTACACAAGTAATTATATATAAACAAAAACAAAAGAAGATATTATGTGAACAGCCCTTTAATTTTAATTGTTCCGTATTGGGAACCAAATGATGGTCCTCATAATAACCGTTCTATCTCCCTTTATTTTAAGGAAGTCATATGTTTTAGAAAGAGAGAACTCCAGATCTCACTTTACATCATATTCTGATAGTAGACCGAAAGTACTTAATTAAAATTTTCGCATCGTACGATACATTGAGCCAGTTTGACTTTACATGTTTTCAAGATGCAGTTGAAAATGTCGATATATCGTAAGGTATTAATGTTATGGCAGATGCGCCCCACTTACGAATTTTTGCAGACATTTTTCGATGGTAAAGGTGGTAGGCTTCGAAGGTAAATAATCATTTTTGTATAAATAAGATAAAAATATTGAAATAAAACCACGAAAAGGCGATGTACCGACACAAAGTAATAAGGTCTTAAGGTATTTAATTTGTAATGTTTTAAGTAATGTAGCTATACATTTTAATTTGCTTAATTGATATGTCTTATTTCCCGTTTAATTACTATGAACTACATGTAGATGGTGTCCGGAAACTCGTGGTATTAGCAGGAAACTGGTGAATTTATACGTCACATTTGGTGTCGATTTTGCGATTTTTTTTTTTGATTTTATTTTCGTTGTCGAGTTAATTTTTGAAATTTTAGGTCAAATTTGAAAAAAAATGGTCGTTTCAAGATTATTGTCAGCTGTTTATTGTCTTTTATAATGCATCGAAACATAGACTCGGTTCTGATAGTTTGTTTAACCCATTAGTGATATATTTTCACCAGTTTCTCGCTTGTACCACTAGTTTCCGAATACCTTATACTTTTAGTATCGCCCTTTTTTCTGAGTACACCGCACAAGTGCCACTCTTGTCCGGAGCAATTTGGACTAGACTATATTATGGCTAATTCAAGTGTGCAAGAGTAGATGGGGAAGAGATTGATTGAGAAGTCCTGTCACTTCAGATCTGGTCACCAAACAAGGCTAATGCTATTTCAAGCAACGGCAACGTGTAGATTCTGAACGGTGGTCTTTCACCAGGGTGATGAGTTGACAAGTTAATTGATACATTCATGTTTTTGTATGTATGATCTTCTATTTTTAAAATGTCCAATTTACCACGATGTGTACCATGTTTGTTAATAATGTGTATTTCTCTATTTTTTCAGGTGAGTACCTACCTTGAAACATTAAAGATCAGACGATCTTTCTGCATGACATTTCCATGAAGGTCGACCTTTAATAAAAGGCACAGTAAGGGACAACGGCCCTTAAAAAAAGGTCAGATATTTTAAATTACAAATTTTGCTTTGTGATTTCGGTTTTTTATCATTCCATCTACCTACCGTATTCTGACTATAAAGCAGAACGTATTTTTAATGAGCAGCTTAAACTCTCAAACGGAGAGCTCTAGCGTCATGAAATTTACACAAAATTTTCAGAATGGAATTTCAAGATCGTTGAAACTATATTTTAGCTCGCACTTTCCAGTTTATCATTTTCATCGTGCGCTATGGAACTGTGAATTGCATAATTATCTGTGAAACGTGTTTTTTGAATAAAAAAGATAACGGAATAATTGTGTTGAATCTCGGGCAAAGCCTCGGTTAACTACAATGATTTAAGAAAATGTAATAAACATAGATTAATAAATTTTTGTAACGTTGAGTTCAGGCGTCATAAAGTTTGCATAGCTTCACTGCTCGAATTTATTTAATGAATAGCCAGAAATTATAAAATAAAATAACAAGCTTCGGGACTTTGACGTTTTTTTTTTAAAAAAGTTTACTTATAAAAAGTATTTAAACATAAAAGGTTAATAATTTTTTTTTTTTTTTAGTTTGTCTTAACAATTTTGTCACAGGAATAACCTTTGGGGATTATTTTTGTAAAACCACTTTTTGGCACCTTTCATCCAAGATGGCGGGTAACCCGTAATTCACCTAACGTCGAAACTTTAATTTATTTTGAGGATCTTAACATTTACAAAATATAATTTTTAAATAAAACCTCCATATTTGGAAAGGCAAAAACTCCTGCTGACTGGACTATGTTACATATTAAAAAAAAAGTGTGTTGGATTTTTTGAAAATTTATCCTCTTCAAAGCGAACACAAATTCGTTCCCTTGGTAAAAATTTGACTCATGTGAAAATCTCATATTCCGTCGATTGAAAGCTTTGTGAAAACTGATACAAAATAATAAACCAATCAATTTAGCTTCTTCAAAATTGATGTCTGATGATGGACGTAATTATTTACCAATGATTAATTTACCCGTGAAATATTGTTAACATTATTTTCAACGGTAATCGAATCTATAATGAATTCTGAAAATAAATATCCCGTGCGATAAATTATTCAGGTTTATCAAAATCCAATAACGACGAAAACAGGTTGTCATGAATTATTAAAATTTTCCGGTGTTTCGTTGATTGTTCAAAATACGTGCCAAAATATTAGGATAGGTATCGCGATTAATGTTTATGCAAACACAGTAGGTACTTACACAGATGCATTGCTTGCATTGAGCAAGTTTCAAATTTTTATTCAACAGATAAAATTAGAAACAGTAACGATGATCTTATAATAGGTATGGTTTAACAAGATCAGAGCTGTTTCTAAGTAACGCTTCGCCAGGAAATAGCTGCCCAAAGCATATACGCACGTAACCCTAAGTATGTGTTGCTCTCATCAGCTCTAATTGCGCGATCTGTAAATTCTACTCAAATTTATGAGTGCAAATGGTGATATTTGTGAAATTACATTATTTAAGAGGAACGGCTGTGCGGCCTATTTCATACAAAACTTAGTTTTGTATTTGAGACTTTAATTCTCACCTAAACTGAATGGTATTTTTTTCATAGAAAACGTATAGCAAACATCTAGTACAGATTAGAAGTTTTTTTTTAAATTATGAAATATAGGCTATTAAATACATCGGTTATTCGCGGTATTAGAGACAACGTAAGTACTTAACATAGCAATTATTTAGAGGTTAAATTAAAAAAAAAAATATATATATATATTTTCCAGTCTATTATGAAAGCACAATGAATTATAAAATAAGTTTTAAAATCAGCATTATGAAGGGCTTAAGTTTAAATTAAAAACGACTTATTTACGCTGGAACACAAATTTTCCGTACATTTAAAATATCTACCCGAAAAAATGCTTAATTTATTTATTCTATTTTGTGTTATCATATTGACATAGTAAATATGACCAATATAAGAAAATACCACTAACCCGCAAATAGTTTCCGAAGTTTCCCCTAAAATCATGAAAAATTGATTTCTTCAATGGCCTATATTTCAAAATTTAAAACAAAAATAAATAAAATACTTCTAATCCGTATTAGGTTTTTACTATACCCTTAATTTAAAAAAAATATATCATTCAGTTTGGGCGGGTCTTTTGGCCTCTCAAAATGAAGATTTGTATGAAACAGGTCGCGCAGCCATTCTTAACGTATTCAACGGTTTTTTTTTAAATATTATATATAATAATAATAATATCTTAATTGTAATTAAATTTAACTAAACTAAAAGACATGTATAGTATAATAATGTAAGTGTACAGTGGTTTATAAAGTAAAATAGAAAAAAATATATATAATAACAGTTATAGTTGAAGTTTCACATAACCCGCCTCACTAGGCTAGCCTGTGTTGAGGCAGTAATTTTTCAAATTATTTTATAATTTTAAAATACAAGGAAAGTCTATGTGTCTATTCCTATTGAGTGGTGGATATTTTCAGTATCGCCCCTCGGAAAGACCACCTTTCAGAATCGAAACGTCAATTTAAATGGCTTTAGCTATGTTTGATGACCAGATCTGAACAGCCAGGTACTTCCCAACCTTCATCTTTACTATATCCTCCTCTCACTCCCTTCAGCCTACCAATATACCAGTGGTTTTACTGGTTCTCTGCCAGCGTTGGGACTCTTGTGAGGTATTCACATAATTGACCGCTGGCGTCAGTTTTTTAATACTCTGCTAGCATCCCTTATGTTTATGCAAACAACCCTTTTCAGTTATAATGATGGCAATAGGAAGTCTTCAAATATTATCAGGGTTTTCATGAACCGGAAATGTTTTTCTCTCCGTTAAAAACAAATAAACCGATTGCATCCGGAGGTTGTGCAAGAAGAGGCTGAACCTGTTTGAAGTAGCGCCGGACAGGGACGCCTGGAGGCTCCTTGTCGATGAGATGGGTCCCCGACCAGAATGGGACGGGGGAAGTAGATGGCCAGATGAATTAATGGATTTAATTTTAAAAACTTACTTCAAAATGATAAACGTGCCTTAACGTATTATTCCGAGGGCTGGACACAAATGTCACGTGGCATCCATTTTGGCACCAGCCTAGTTCACTGCCGTCTGTGTTTGTTTCGCGGACTTTGATTGCGGTAAATAATTATATATTATGTGTTAAGGGATCTCTATGTATTATTTGAAACGTGCCTTAACGTATTATTCCGAGGGCTGGATGCAAAGGTCACGTGGCATCCATTTTGGCACCAGTCTAGTTCACTGCCATCTGTGTTTGTTTTGCGGACTTTGATTGCGGTAAATATTTATATATTATGTGTTAAGGGATCTCTATGTATTATTTGCTCTGTGGATTTAACGTACATTACTATAATGCATTTTTTTCGCTCTTGGACTGCTTAATATCAGTTTTTCTTACCAGTAACTTGTAAAACACCATTCCAAATCATCACCAAGTAACGCAATATTCCTCGTAAAACTTACACGTGTAAAGTTCATTTGCGAAAGTGCATAAAGTTTGGACGCCTCCTTCTTTATGGAAGGCTTTCACTCTTCTCCCGTAGCAGGTGCCATTTCCCACAGAATGTCGCGGCCGTGGGGGCGGAAGCAGGGGAAGGCTCGTTAGATCCGGCGGGCGACGGAAGGGGAGGGTCGGCGAAGGGGTGGTTTGAAAGAAAGGCGAGAAAGTGGCAAACAGCCTTTACGAATCATTCCGAAATAACGACCAAATTGTTTTGATTAATACCTACAAAATATTTCGTGACATTCGCGCGAGAGTTAGTAATATTCAATTTCTTTTGGAAATTGCCGTAATTTTTTAGTGATTTTGCTTTATTTCTGTAACCGAAGAAAAAAATAAAAAGTTCCGGAAAAGGGTTGCGGAGATATTTGTGGGTGAAGCCTTATCGAATTTCAATATTTCATTGAAGTATTTGGTGGTGGAGCACTTATTACTACCTTAAAAAAAAGGTAATTCAAATTAATAAACGTTATAAAGTACCCCTTCAGAACCTAAAATTAACTTTTTTAATCATTGAAAATAAGGTTCACAACTGTCAAAATAAAACATGAAACTGAAAAGACACAAATGAAAAAAATAACGGTATCAACTGGGATTCGAACCCAGGACCCCATGGTCTATCCGGGACATATTTCGATTTAATCCACCGAGCTACAATTACACCAATCAGTACTTTCATTTTTATTATTAATTAGAGCCCGATCTGCGACAAAACTACGTTATGGCTTTTACAATAATTATTCTTATCTCAATTTTTTCTCCGAACTAATTTTCTCATACCGGCCTAAAAACCCTTTTAGATCTCATACATTTAAGGGTGAATATGTACATTGCAGAACACGTTGAATTATTCCCACAGAGTCCGGAAAATTAAGCGGCCAATCTAAAATTAACATCGGAAAGTTCAAAGCATGAGAATCACGTTTTAAGCTTTCATAGGTTTGACATTTCGAAATTATGCCAGAATGTAATGTAACGCGTCATACACTCATTTCGTAATTCGTCACAATTATGTTGGAAAATGGAGTGATTTCGAGAAAAACCTGAAAGCGGTTTTTTTTATGCTGTTCACATTTATATTTATATATTTATTATTTTTGGTATATAAGTACATTTTGAAATAAAGCCTGTGTGTGAGTATTATAATAGTTTTTTTTATCATATCTCTGTTGCTTATGTGAAAGTTTTCAATTTAAACAAAAAATATGGTTCAATTTATTTTTAATGACTTATTGAAGTTTATAAACCTTATTGTAACATTTATTAATTGAAGGAGATAATATTAACATATCCTAAATGAAACACGAAACTGAAAAAAACTACAGAAAATAAAAAAGGTATCAGTCGCATCTGGTATTCTAACCCAGGACCTCTGTCTTACCGGGACAACCACTTTACCGACTTAACTATGACACCAGTTCAATTTATGCCATCTCCATCGATGTCATACCTCAAATTCAAGACTTGTCAATATTATCCTCCATTTTCCCATTCCATAATCCCATATTATTGGCTGCTATCTTTATGATGATTACAAAGTTCTTCCCTAACACAATTGCAATCGGAATAGAGTCTCGGATATACCTATCCGATTTTTATTTATATGAGGCATCTATTGACTTTTCTACAAGTCTAGAAAGAATATTCAATTTATTTTTAATAATTTATTAAAGTTACAGATGATTCGAATCCAGGACCGGTTGTCCCGGTAAGACAGAGGTCCAGAGAGATGCGATTGCCATTTTGTTTTAAATAGGAAATATATGAAAAAAAACAAATTTTCATAATTTTAGATGCAACTTAGAAAATTATTTGCGGGTTTATATTATTTAAAAAAATACAAATATCATATTTGGTAAGTAAATATAAATATAAAAACAAAACATAAAAAAAAAAACGTTTTTTTGAGTTTTATTTTAAATCATGTAATGGAAATTTGTGTTCCATCGTAAATTGGTCATTTTTAATTTAATATAAAGTCCACCATAATGCTTATTTTAATATTTCATTTTTATTTTTTATTTCATATTTCATTATATTTTCAAGGTAGATCGGGTAAAACTTTTTTTTAAATCACCGTTATCCCCCAAATAATTGTTTAAGGTGCCTCTAAAATTGCGAAAAATCCGTTTCCTTAATGGCCTATATTTCTTAATGTAAAACAAAAATAAATAAATTACTTCTAATCCGTACTAGATATTTACCATAATTTTTTATTAAAAAAAAATCATTAGGTTTAGGTGAGTATTTTGGCCTCAAATCCAAAATTAAGTTTTGTATGAAACAGGCCGCGCAGCCGTTCCTCTTAATTAAGACATTTACATCGAGTAGATATAGTAAGTCACCATACTAGGCGGCTGTCTGTTTCATGGTGCCCAATAGAGTATAGTTACTTTGTATGAAGTCTAGTGTAAACATATGGATTTAGTATATAAACTTGCTGAAAATTACAAAAATTATGATGGAAAGTAGAATATAGAAAGGAGAAGAAGATACGGATGAGGATTAGATTATAAAAATATACATAACTCTATTTTTTACATGTGTGCATGCATGTACACTGTGCACACTGCACATAGGTGCATACATTCATACACATGCACATATACTTATATGTGCATATACACACATCCATACTACATACACTTTTTTTTACATGAATACCGCACAGGAGTCTCAACTGCTCCCAACCGTCTGGAGCCAGTGACACTATGGCATCCCCAAATTGGTGAATGTTGTGAGGCTGTAGGTATTGGCTAGGGGAATGATAAGGGGAAGAGGAAGGTGGGGAAATGTCTGGCTATTCAGATCTGGTCACCAAACACGGCTAAAAGCCATTTCAAGTAACTTTTCAATTCTGAATGGTGGTCTTTCACCAGGGCGATACTGAGAGTATCTTCCACCCTGGAAAGTGCACAAATATACTATATATTATTTTTAAAAATGTTCATTGTGAAACAGCACAAATTAATTAAATAAAATTTACTTGCGCACGCCGGGATTTGAACCCGCGACCTTCGGATTCGTAGTCGAGAGCCTTACCCCTCTACCATGGAGGCCGTCATACGTATACACATTATTATTTATATAATAATAGGCTCGTAGTACCCCAATTACTGAAAATCCTGTTAACCTTAGAATTACAACTACAATGGGAAAATCCTAGAATAAATTCATTATCTATTAGTATTCACCAACCTTTTATTATGTAAATAACCTAAAATCATCTTTATAATAAAAACAACTGTAACCCACCTTAAAAATATTTTTTAATCCAGATTGATATATAAAGTAATATTATGAATAAATTCAAAAGTTCCATATAAGTCAAGTTTTGTAAAAACATGCTGTAACAATACTGAAAAATATAATCTAATTAAAATCATGGTTTGTTACCCCTGACTCCCAAAATTGTATATAAACCATAGTTTGAGCATTAATTGCACCAGTCTGAAGATAGCCGTCACAGGCTCAAACCGGTAACGGTCAAAAACAAAAATGGAATAAACTTAAAAAGCGTATTTAATTTAATCATTAAAATGTAATTCCACCATAGTTGCAAAAATAGAAATATTAAATAGCTTTTCTTATTAAAAAATCCTTCGTATCATTTTGTTTAGAAAAAGCGTTTCGTAAACTTAAATCAGCTAACCCCGGAATAAAAATAAAATAACAGATTAATACTATGAAGGTCTCTATGGTGGTCGTTCGGTGGCATAACGACTTATAACGGTCCAATAAAAAAAAACTGAATTCCGTAGAATTTTCCTGCCAAGTTTTTGTTTCCTTTCTGGCATAGTTTTTTTTTATCATACTGTTTTTCTAACAAAGTTTCTACTCGGTCCAATCAATTAACTCACTCACATTGTCGAAATACCATAATTTTTCTTTCGGTAACTTTATTTTAGTTTGTTGTTTTTTTACTACAACTCGCAGGCCAATTGGCTTAATTTGCTTAACAATTCTGTCAGGAGGTTTTAAGTGTTATGTCCCATTTGAAAATTAATATTTTTTTATACGGTAAGTAAAATTTCTTATAATTATTTATTTCCTAACTAAAAAAATGAATTGTATTGCATTTACATTTTTTCACCCAAGGCTGTAGCGAACAGTTTTAAGTAAAGAATTTTCCAATGTATGACATATGATTTATTCAAAACAAATTATGACTCCATGAATTGATTGTAATATTATCTCAGGGGTTTCTCAATTCGAAGAAGATCGAATGATTATTATTGCATTATTTAACCAAGTAACAAGGAACTCCAATTTTTATTACATATTTTTTTTATCAATAATGACATTCATTTAAGTTAATTTTCGTAGTTAAATAATTTTCAAAGTCTCAATTTTTCAGAGGCCGCCAAAACGCTCCAAATCTATGGCCGGTCGGTTTTTTAGGTTAGAATGTCAAATGTCAAAACAAGGATGAGCTTTACTGTACCTAATTTTAATTCTATCATAGTATACCAAAACAAAACATAAGTTATAACATTATATACCTTTTTAGAAACTTTAACTCGAAGAATAATAATAGTATTGAGCATTAATATTATCAAAATATCCACATTGCCAATTGGCTTGCTCGTGAATACTCTATTTGTTATTAATAATCGTTTTTTATATTGAATAACAGTTATAGAGTTTAAAGTCACCCAAATTATGTTTAAATTTCACCAAAGCTAAAAAAATACACATTTAAAATACAAAACAAAATGCATTGTACACATTGTTTGGAATTGCAGATCAATGAACTGGTGAATGCAATTTGTTAGCCATAAGTAGTAATAATAGATTATTTATAGTTAGTGATATGATAGTGCATTGTTAAAAAGCATTTGCACAGCGTCCTTGAGGTGATTTTTCACAAAAACAGCGCTGTACAAATCATCGAAATATTATTATTATTATTATAACAGAAAATAGTAACGGAGAGCCATTCTTATTGACGGCCCTGTTGGATATATTCGATATAAATACCGAATGTTCTGCCAATTTTTCAAACATTCACTCGGGTTTAAAAACTGCATTTTTTTCATTATCAACTGGTGTTTTAGAAAATATGATTTTTTTTTATATCCTTTTCCTAACATGTCACCTCCAATATAATAAACATTCCATGATTAAGCGGAACGGCTGCGCTACCTGTTTCATACAAAACTGAATTTGGGTTATGGAGGCCAAAATACCCATCCAAACTGAAAGATCAAAGGTTTAGTAAATATCTAGTACGGATAAGAAGTATTTTATTTATTTTTCGCAGAATTTCAGGCACCGCAGCCGTTCCCCTTAAATGCAATCTTTGCTAGATAATTATTCAATGACGGCCTCCATGGTCGAGGGGTAAGGCTCTCGACTACGAATCCCAAGGTCGCGGATTCAAATCCCGGCGTGTGCAAGTAAATTTAATTTAATTAATTTGTGCTGTTTCACAATTAATTCATTTAAAAATAATATATAGTATAGGAGTATTTGAGTACGTTCCAGAGTGGAAGACACTCTCAGTAACCAACCCCAATACCTTCATCCTCACAACATTCCCCAATTGGGGATGCCATAATCTCACTGGCTCCAGACGGTTGGGAGCAGTTGTGACTCTTTGTGTGGTATTCATATAAAAAAAAATACATGGTAAAGATAAAAAGGTTTATGAAAAAATGTGTTGAGTGTATAAGCATATGTGTGTGTGTGTGTGTGTGTGTGTGTGTGTGTGTGTGTGTGTGTGTGTGTGTGCGTGTGTGTGTGTGTGTGTGTGTGTGTGTGTGTGCGTGTGTATGTGTGTGTGTGTGTGTGTGTGTGTGTGTGTGTGTGTGTGTGTGTGTTTATAAGAATTTAGTATCGGTCATAGTAGGTTAGTTATTGTAAAGCGTACTCGAGGTTAATTTTCATAAAATTGCGCTATATAAATGAACTCTTAATATTATTATTATTATTATACTTCGAAAAAAAAATTCCGGGCATCCTGCATTATTTCTGAATGTATTTGGCGCCGGTCCACCGGTCGCGCCGGCCTGTCCGACCCGCCCTAACGTAACACCCTTCCAGAATACGTATTATATTGCATGATAGTACTTTTATTGTACTGGTACAACGTCATGTTTGTGTTCGTCTGACATTCTGGATTGAAATTGGCTCATGGCGTCGGGGGCGCCCTGGTTTACAAAGCCAGTGTATACTTTGTACCCATGAACATTTGATGTGCTGAATATTGATCGACAGAGTAAAGGTCATTCACTGTTCACTGCAATGTAATATTATTTAATCAGATTTAATTTTATTACAATTTTGTAAAAAAGCATTAACTTTGTGACTCGCCATAATTTACAATAAAAAAACAAACAAATTTGTTGTAGAGCACTTTTATTTTATTAACACTACTGGTTTCGGAAGCACTCTTCCTTCGTCAGGAGAATATTATAACTAACTTGTGATATAGAATATTGACAAGACATATAAATTTTAGGTGTTGGAGTGGGGGGTAAGTAAATGGGTAGGGGTAATTATAGGATTTCCGGGAAGAACAGAGCGATTTATTAAAAAAATATTAAGAATGGGACTAAAAGATAAGTTAATTTGGTTATTTAAAATAATAGCATTATTATTCAGGGATTTTCTAATTTCGAGTGCTTTTAAGTTATCCAATTTTTTTGCTTTTATTGTTACGGTGAAGAATTGTAACCCCTGTGTCCTTGTTAAAAGTGTGATCTTTGGAAATTAGATGATTGGCAAATTCTGAGAAGTTATTATTATTTAAGCATCTTAAATATTCTGTGACTCTAATATTTATATTTCTAGTTGTTTTACCTATGTAGTACGATGTACAATCATTACAACATAGTTGGTAAATACCTGAGTGGCTTAATTTATGTTCTCTATATTTAGTTTTTTTTTAGTAATTTACCTAAATTGTTATTAGTATAGAACGCGGGTTTAATGTGGGAAGGAAATTTTTTTGTTTTGTTTTTTTATTTTTTATTTTTTTATTGTTAATTTTATTAGGCTGATATTAGCGTGTCGTATAACATTAAGAAACTTAACCTTAGATGGTTTGGATATATAAAGCGGATGAATGCATGTTGAGCGGTGTAAAGGTAATATATACCGCGATCAAATTAATTAATCAAATACTTGAGTCGTTTCATTCCAAGATTAGGGATTATTGAAAAGTACCAGAGTAAAAGACGATGTATTTTAACGCAGTGGTGTGTTTAAAAATAATAAAAAAAGGAATCGAAATAAATCTAATTTAATAATGTTGTTGTTAAGTTCTGCAAGTATTTTAATTTTTAATTATTTTTACAACTGTCTCAAGCGTTCAAAGCCTTAAAAAAATTTCAAGGGAAGTTTGTACTATGGATATGAAAATTCTGAACGCGGAGGCTTAACGACCACATAGTGTTAGCCGCCTTAGCTCTGGAACCAAGGGTCACTTTTTTGATATATTTTTTTAATATTGATTGATTCAGACACCATTATTTGCACTTCGTTACAGCGTTTAACCCTTTCGGACCGAACGTATATTTGAAAATATATGGATTTTCATTCCTCCCTATGTACGCCAAAAAAAAGTTGGCGGTTTTCGTTTTTCAATTGCTGGTAATACTGGCTTTGCGCTCTATTTTTTTCGTTTAAATTTGACTACTCGTTCAGGCGGTAACCATTTAGCCATTTTGAAAAAAATGATTCTGTTTCACCTTGACTTTCACACTATCAAATTTTTTTTTGTGTAAGTTTTGACGTTATGTTTTTATTGTTTCATTTTTAGGTCAATTTTATGACATATTGTTTCCGAAGGGTTTGAATTCACAGTGTTCATTTGTTACTCAATATTATTACGTTGCTTCCGGTTTCGACACTATGTGTCTTAATTATAGTACAGCGGTAATTCAATATTATTAGGTGTGGGTAGTGTGTTTTGAACGGGAGAGGGTGGGAGGTGTCAACATAAGAAAACATGGGTAGCGGGGGTAACTTACAACGTGCTATTGTTTTAACTACTCCAACCCTTCCCTCTTCAAATCAATGACACCCCCACAACAACACAAAACCCCCTACCAATATCTAATTACTTTTGTACTTGTATAATTTAACTTCGTTTTAAGAACGCTAGTGAATGACATGGAAGATTCGATACCGGTAGCAAATTATTAGTATTCTTAAGAATTAAATGTAAATAATTTTTTTATAGACTTTGTATCAGCCATTCCGAAGATTATTTAATGTATAAACGATGAATCCCATAGCTTGAAAACCTTTATTCCAATAAACCGCGATTTTTGTGAAATGCCAGACTATCTAAAGGTATTTACTTCACAGCCCTGGTTCCAGCCCTTCACTGATTTAGTGTGGGTATGTGGTTGCCCCCCGCCTATCTGTAATCTGTATGTTGCCTTTGGGCGGGGGTGGGTGCGTACTAAAGTCGCGGCCAGCCGCCTACTTCGAAAGCAGACGCACTTTATATATGAGACGTAACGTAAGTACAGGAGACCGGACTAGTATTTTTATTGTTAAGACGATGCAGTGGGAAGTAATGCAAAATCATGTGTTTTCGGTTTGAGAATTTGATGGCCTAGAAATATCATAGATCATTTAATTAAATAATGCAAGTAGAACACACCTTGGCCTTTCGTATAACCGTCCAATTTTTTGCTGTGTCTTTTTATAAAAAAGGTTATAAGGCTAGAATAAAATAAAGTATCAGGCCTAAAAAAAATGTTTAAAGCGCAAAATCTCCTACTCACGAACCCTTTTTCCGATATTGTCGTGTTATTCATTGTGGCTAATTAAGTTTTTTTAGAATATGACCTTAAAACATTTCAATATGTATGCCTGAGCTTTACAAATTAAAATAAAACACGCGTTTTGGAGACGTTTTTTTTGCGTAAATCAAAACATGCGGCCGATGTTAAGCGAGAATTTCGACCTTGTCACCACCTGCATAAGGAGCGCGTGATTTAGTTGGAATTTTAGCAAGTGGATGGCCTAAATATTTCGAATGGGATGTCAATTCGCTGTTTTAATTTTAATTGATCACGCGTCGTGTCCCTATTTAAAATTTGAAAATGAATTTGTTAAAGAATCTGTAAAAGACGAAATAATAAAGTTTTAAATTAAACAAAATATTTGTTTTAAGCCACTTTGTACATTATCGACCGGTTTCGGTTGAATTAAACCTTCTTTTTGCATTCTAATAAAGTGGCTTAAAATCAAGATTTTTTTCTTTTAAATTATAATATCAAGTCACAAAGTGATTGCTTTCTTCGATAAACTATGAACTTTTTTTTAAATCACGTCTCAACTATCCAAAATACTCAAATTTTAAATATAAAGGGCAATAACTGTAATCTTAGAATAAAAGTGATGCACATGTTAGAATATCATTCGCATTTCCTTGAAGTAGCGGAGTGCGAGTAGCGCAACTGTTATAACGAAGTATTTTTAATTATTAATTATTTTAATTGAGATTTAAGAACCTCATCGTAATATTTAATCATTGAAGAAGATAATATTAACATAACAGAAATGAAAGATGAAACCGGACAAAAGGACAGAAACTAAAAATATTTCAGTCGCATCTGGGACTCGAACCCAGGTCCTCTGCCTATCCGGGGCAACGCTCAACCGACTTAGTTAATGAGACAAGTTCAATTTGTGTCATCTTCATCGATGTCATATATCAAATTCAAGATTTGTGAATATTATCTTCCATTTTTAATCTCATATAATTGGCAGCTATTTATATGATCGATGAAGATGACACAAATTGAACTTGTCTCATTAGCTAAGTCGGTTGAGCGTTGCCCCGGAAAGGCAGAGGACCTGGGTTCGAGTCCCAGATGCGACTGAAATATTTTTAGTTTCTGTCCTTTTGTCCGGTTTCATCCTTCATTTCGGTTATGTTAATATTATCTTCTTCAATGATTAAAAGAAGTATTTTTAGCTTGCGGTAAAGATCGAATTATTTTGTAAAATTCAAACAGTATCATATAATTTCCCGTGTACTCCAAACATTCAATAATGTTTGGTCGAACTCTAATCTCGACATATTTTAGAAGTCCCTACGGATATTTAAGAAAAAAATTACTCGTAACTTAATCAATGCGCAATCACAACTCTCCACTACATGGCACAATTCAGATAGGTATACGTACACGTTCACACACACACACACACACACACATATAAATATATATATATATATATAAACTTATACACTATAGACATTTTTCATATTTTAATCTTTACCATGTATCATTCCCTAGCATTGTACTACCTCACTAGATATTACATAGAGACATGTCATTGGTGCCGTTCTTGTAATGATTTTCTAAAATCTTGTAAATTGTGTACCCCTCATTTTATATATGCACTGTTTTTTTTTCTAAAATTAAATTAAATTAACATAAATATAACGTAACCGAACCTTTTTCTTTTTCTCTTTTCACAGTATCTTAAAAAAAATTATTTATTTTAATATGTTGCAATAAATGAGTCTACTACATAACAAGCACCTACCACGATAATTTAAAGGGTGACCATTTCCCCAGTGCAACGCCGGAACGTCACTGGTCACGTGGCACAAGGCACGTGGCACGATACAAGGGATGAAAATACTCATAACAATGATATTACTATGGAGGGTAGGCCGAGGGTCGACAGCCGTAACCTTAGGGCATTCTTCCACTGGATGGGTTTAGTAGGTACTGTACATTGTGCCATTGTATTGTCGGAATGGACAGAGTCAAGTAAGACAAGAGTGCCCAATGGAGAGAGAGGATTTGGTTGTGATTTAAATTTTATTCAATGCGAGGAAACTTTCGGAGTCTAAGGTGGCTCCCTCACGGGTTGGTATGAAATTAATATCACATGATTTTTATAGCGCAGTTTTGGTTAAAAATCACCTCAAGGGTGCTATACAAATGTTACTTGCTAGAGTTTATCTTATTATGTACGAACAGATACAGAAATATGCTCACCTGGCATGTCACTCAGAACAAATTATTAGAAAACACTGCACATTCCATTATATTGCAGTTACTATTTAATTCTTTTTTTATTGATAATATATTTATATTTTTTAGAAGGTTAATGGTTAAGGAAGAGTTGGTATTTATTAAACTTTTTAATTTATTTATTTTTTAATTGAAGACTGAAGAACAGAATTATAAAAATTGACGAACACAAAAAAATTCTGCAGGAGAATTTTCAGACTATGAAAAGTTTCAAAATTTTCTCTAAATTACTTTAGGTAGGTACTAACCGGATCGCCTCGATGTAAAGAGAGTTTTTAACTATACCATTGATGAAAATGACTTTCCGGAGAGACGAGTTTTAAGCTTGGCTCTGATTTTTTTCGAGTCTTCAATCAATATTAAATCGTACTGCAGTTTATTCCAGGTTTTAGGACCTGACACGTCGAAACAATACCTGCATGCAGCAAAAATGCGGGCAATGTTACACGATGTCGCGCTACATGGACTCGCATACGGGTTTGCACTTTGAAAATGTCAGTATTTTGTAGCCAGTAAACTATCGGTATTGCAGAATTTTCTTTTACCTTCCCTAATTTATCATGTCGTCGAGTGAGTCAAGTGATGACGAAACTATGGAATTTTACATGTATTCACAATGCTTTTTGTGATATTTTTAATACACCTATTTAAATTCGTATTTGTATTCGGATATTTTAAAGGGTTTTTTTTTTAACTAAAAGAAATGTTATTAATAAATAAATTAATTAAATATTACATGGTTATCTCGGCGGTGATGCGATAGTATCGAGAAGCTACTGAAACTTCGCATCGCTTGCCTATATTCCTGTATATAGGAAGTTCGTAAAGCCCCTCTCGCGCCGCACCGACCCGTGTACGGACGTCGATAGAAATCCATAGAACGGATCGCTTTCTTAATTCTTTCAATCACTCTTACTCCACGCGGTTTATGTTGATTCCTTACCGACCCGTCAGGGAGCAGCTATACCGCATGTTTGGATATACTCCATCAGAAGGGCAATCTCTTTAAATGGTATGAACACTAGATGTATGCGGGATTTCATTTCCGCAAGCGATATGTTCTAGTTCTAGTAATGTAATTTCTATCATGAGCTATTGAGTTTTGACATTTTTATTTATTTGTCATAATAGTCAATTGAATGAAAGACCTCTCGATCCCTAGTCCTCCGACAGGTCAATGATAGTGATTTTCTGCTCAAGAAATAATTTAAATATTTGAAAATTATTGATCAATTTCATCCGAAGTAAGGGAGAATTGACCTTACATTTGGCACACAGAGATGCCCACAACATACTGCGATCGATCTGTCTCTTCAGTGGTTCTGTCCTTTCTGCATACTTGTTAGAAGTCATATTATTATGATGCCATTTGTTTATTTAATTTTCCACTCCCAAAAGTATTTGCAGCCTTTGGTCGATCATTTAGGTTCCATTAAATTTGTGTTTGTTTTGAGATATTTGTTTATTTTATATTTGACGGGAGATCAATGTTGATTGGTTGAAAGCTCGGAGCTTTCGATTTCCGGCGGACTGATTGTTTTTCTTTTTATTTTCTGTGTTTATCTATGCCAGCGAGGGGTGGTCTTATATAACTGGAGAAAGTTTAGGCGATCCTGCCATGGGGATCTTTCATTCAACCCTAAATGGTTCGTTAAGGGTAAACGAAATGTAATACGCGCTTTCAGATATCTCTAATTTTTTTTTAAAGTTTTTAAAATGTATTGATTTTAAACATTGAAATGCATTGTCAGTTGGCGGACGTCCTCATGGAATAAGAGACGGAAAAGCTTGTAATTGTAGGTATAAAGCTACGAGTATAATATATTATTGAAACATTAAAATGTATTTTTATATGTTTCTTAAGGGAAACGGCTGCGCGGCCTGTTTCATGCAAAACTTAATTTTGGATTTTAGGCCAAAATACTCACCTAAAGCTTATGATCTTTGATTTCATCAAGAAGTATAGTAAATATCTAGTGGGGATTAGAAGTAATTTATTTATTTTTGTTGTGCATTATGAAATATGAGCCATTAAAGGAATTGATTTTTCGCGTTTTTAGAGGCACCTTTAATAACCGCCCTGCCTTTGGGTTATTCTTCAAAAAGTAGGTAATAAAACATCGGGTTTTTTTTCCACGTGCTAGAGTATCACTGATTAGCGGCGTGAATTGTATGGGAGAATACGAAAACAACCGAACACATCCGTTAGCTTCGGCTTACCTTGGCATACTAAAAGCGATAACGCAGGAATGAACTTGATGTATACGACGTATCACGAACGTTTTGTGGGTTTCGGTTATCGTTATTTTTTAGCCTGGACGTACGGGATACGGTTTGTTGCGTTCGGGCGATAATATAGCGGCCGTATCACATACGTTCGTATGGTTAGGGCGGTTAACAATTATTTGGGGGTTAACGGTGATGTAAAATAAAAGTTTTATCCCGTCCGCTTTGAAAATATAAAGAAATGTAAAATAAAAAAATCGAAAAAATATAAAAATAAACATTATGTTGTACTTAATGAATTAACTAAATTAATTTTAAAACGACCAATTTAAGTTGGAACACAAATATGCCGTACATAATTTAAAATTTGACCCGAAAGAACTTTTTTTTAAAAAATATTTTGTTTTTATATTTTTATTTACCTAATCATATTTACATATCAAATATGATAATTTAAAAAAAAATACAATAAACAATAAAAAAAATTCTAAATTGCCTGTAAAATTGTGGAAATTGATTTTTTCATGGCATATACTTCATAATTTAAAACTAAAATAAATAAATTACTCATACGTACTAGATATTTACTTAACCTTCAATAAAAAAATGTCATTCGGTTTGCATGGGTATTTTGGCCTCAAATCCAAAATTAAGATATGCATGAAACCGGCAGCGGAGCCGTTCCTCTTAAAGGACTCGAGTTTTAAACTTGTAATTAAAAATGATTTCATGTTTACCCGCCAACAACCAATTCATCTCAATATTTAAAAGGATTTCATGCTAAAACTGTTTTTATAAAATATATGATGTTTCCTGTATCCCTAGAAGGGGTTCGTTGAGGCGTATGTGTGATAAAAACATAATTATTTATGAATGAATTAAAAATTACTTTGTAATCACCACTTTATTAATATACGAGTATACATATCAAAATGTTTTGAAAGCGATGCTTTCCTCATCAGGAATATAAAGAATACAGATGTAAAAACATGTTATAAACATGAAATATTCAGATAAATTTTATTTGATTGGCAAATTTTTCGTTTCACGTTTCACACGCGCGCGTACGCCAACTGAACAAAAAAAATTGTCACCCTGAAAAATATTACCGGTTTACAAAGTCAGTACTGTACTTATTTACAGGAAAACCTCATATTGTTTTATTTTTAATGTGAAGGGCACTTATTCAACTTTATGAAAAGTGTAGTAAAAATAAATAAATACAAATTTACTCACCGCTTTATTAATATATACATATCAACATGTTTCAGAAAAAGTGTTAATAGTCAATTAAATTTAATTAATCTTCAAATATTCTTTTAAAATATCCATTTAATTTTATTTTTTTCATATTAATATTAATAATTAAAAATAATATATTTTTTAATAACATTTTTGATTTAATACTTACCTACTTTAATCAATTTTTGTTTAAGTTTATAATTTGTCTATACTTGTCATTATTATTTTTTAGTATTCTGTATATTCCTGATGAGGAAAGCCTCGTTTTCGAAACATGTTGGTATGTATATATTAATATAGTGGTGATTAAAAAGTCATTATTACTTATTTTATTAGAAATGACGCCACAAATTGAATACCAATATTTTGAAGATATTATATAATTATTTCCCTCAGGGTCTCCCGTGTGGAGATACTGTAAAAAAATAAAAATCCATAACCTGTTATTCGTTTCTCTCCGAATTTGACGTAAATATCCCTTTTGACGCACGCTACTTATATTATTCTACGTTATTTAAGAAAACGTAAGGTGAAGCTTCATTCGCAAGGGAGTACAATGTTCGGCGCCAAGACTTTTATCTCGTGAGTTTTGGCAGTGGTCCATTCGCACCGAGTGCCAGGCGTTTTTGTCTGTTTGACACTTACGTATAAACAACCCTATCATATTATTTATTAATGAACTTTCAAGCAGACGAAGAGTTATAGTGCCAAGACTATTTAATCCAGTAATTATTTAATTTGTTAAAGGTAGGTAATCGATTTATCATCCGTTTTCAAGGACGAATATTTTATAATGAACTATCGTTGAAGCTGAAGTTAGTTCATTAATTGTATCACTTCAGTTGTCGCTTGGCTAACATCAATAGCAGATGCAGATTCTGTACCAAATCAGAATAACGAAACTTGAATCGCCTTTAAATACTCCGCTTGTGAATGGAGCTCTGTTCTTTAGAAGAATGTATGCAGAAAAAAATCACCCTTTTTCAAACTGATTCCAAGGGTTCTTATCTTATTTTTTTAGATATTTAATATAAATCAAATTTAATAATGTTCTTATTAAGTTCCCTGTAGATGAAAGCGTAGTGAGCAAGATTAAGTAAAGGACGCTTAGATGGTTTGGGCATGTAGAGCGAATGAACGAAGAAAGGAGTGTAAGGAGAATATATGACGCGAATGTGAATGGAAGAAGAAGCCGGGGATGACCGAGGAAGCCATGGCACGACCAAGTGAATCAAATACTTAGTCGGGCCATGTCAGAAGTCGGAATAACAGAAGAGAATGTATGATACGTTGTATGAAAGTGAATGAAGCAAGAAGTGTATGCCAAGATCGAGTTGTTTGGCGGTCCGCCCTCTCTGCCTACCCCTTCGGAGAAACGGCGTGATGGTTTGTTAGTTAGTTATTAAGTTCCACAAGTATTTCAGTTTTTATTATTGAGACCGCTGTTTCGGCGTTCAAGGCCATTTTCTAACTGTGGTTAGGTCACATTGTGACGACTTACTTATATATTACTTATTTATTCACTCCCACCCAATTTTAATTTTTATTACCGATATAACTGATTTGTTGGAAAATAATTAAATTTGTCTTTTCTGTGCGGTACTTACATTTATAATTTGTTTACACCGCATTTAAATGACAATGTTATTTTGGTCGTGTGAACATACTGACAAGTTGGGAATAAGTAATTTTCCTAACTTTATGAATTAATGTTATATTAGGATCATGCGTTCGTTTATTAATTTTAAATTATTCAAGGAAATTTAATCTAAGACCTTTTATTTCTATATGTATGGGTTTAGGCTCGTTGTTGTCAAGCGGGACATGATTATTCACTTAGAGATGTTCTGCGAATTTTGAAAAAGTTATCTTATTATTATAATTCCTATGTGTTCTTTGAATCTAGTTAAGAAAGTCCTTCTCGTCTACTCGATATGGGTATTAAAACTAAAATACTTCCAGGCTTTTAATAATAAAATTATTAAATTTAAACAAAATTAAATGGAGATCTACGAATTAAACACAAAAACAATTAATCGTTCTTATCCCTGTCCTTGGTTTATAACATCGTTCTTACTGAGGCGTATCTATGGCACTATTAATTTCGCATCCGGCTATTCGGGTGATCAGTGATCAAGCACTGATGTTGGAAGCACTGACTGCTGGCGACTGTGTTTGGTGCGAAAGGGTTCACATGAAACAAGCCTTTCTGTTTTATCTTTTAGTTGTATATTTTTATGAATTTACCAAAATGTTAAAAAAAGCCTACATCAATTTATTTTATTAAGGGAATGGGAGAGGGCATCCGGAATCCAAAGTTCTCGTACTCAGACCAACCAGCCAACTACTCAATATGGACAGAAACTCACTGAGGGAACTGGTAGGACTACTGACGGGACACGGCCACCACGAGACACATGCAGCTGTTGGGAGTGGAAGACACCAATAGTTGCAGGAAATGTGAGGAGGATGAAGAGACTCCAATTCACCTATGGTGCCGATCTCCCGCCTTGATGGGAAGAAGGCTCAGTTACCTGGGAAGAAATATTGTGGAACCAAGAGACAGCCGAATATTGAATGACAACCCTGGTGAACTTTATCATAGGGACCGGGTTACTGTCAAAGGAATAAGGTAAAATGGGAGTTGGACTGAGTGAGTGCTCACGGGAGCTGTGCAAACCGTCTCCGAATCAATAAAATACCAATAAAAGGGTATGTTGTCAGCTGATGGGAGTGGCAAGGGGATGGAGAAGATGAAGAGGAAGACTGGGGTAGCATAGGTTAGGTTGTGTCTTGGCTATTCAGATTTGATCACTAATCACGGCTAAGCTATTTCAAGTAAAGTTTCCATTCTGAATGGTCGTCTTTCACCAGGGCGATACTTTGTGAATCTACCACTTTGGAATGTGCCGCAAAATTTATATGCGCAAGGATCTTTACTGGTCTATTACGGAAGTTTTCAAAGTTACACATGCTTGATTATATTAACTTTTTTGAACTCTTGATAGCTTAAAAACTCAGTTCTGTCGTCTGGATTTTTTTCTAATTTCGCCTATCCACCATTCAATAAATTAGAATTATATGTACTCTTTTAAGATGAAGAAAACTTAAAATGAGGTTTTACAATTCTTTGAAAAATTTTCCTCTAATTTTACTCAATACTGTAATAATTTGTTTCTCCTTAGTGCCTACTTTGATAAGGCAAACGAAAATAGCTTCCACCCGCAAGCAATCAATCTGACATTTAGCCATCTTGTTTAGCTACTCAAATACTGACGTAGGTATAATAATAAACCTCATTTCACTCTCTCCTCCCCCTCCCCTCTGCGGTCTACCTCCGTTTGACAGAAGCTAGTTGGATTGCCTCTCGAATAACAACTTGAATTCTTCGTAATTCGGGTTGTAAAGATGTATTTTTATTTTTATTAAGGTTTTATTATTTTTCATTAAGTCAAATAGAGATGAAATTATTGACTAAACGTTATCGTTACCAAACCTTACAAATAATGATGTATTATTTATGTTTTCCGTTAAATACTTAAAATAATAAGTATTTTATTGTATTAATTGTTTTTGTGTTTTATTCGTAGAACTCTATTTGATTTTTTAAAAAATTAATGTAAATCAAATTTAATAATGTTATTATTAAGTTCTGCAAGTATTTTAGTTGTTATTATTGTGACAGCTGTTTCGACGTTTAAGGCCATTTTCAAACTGTGGTTAGTCCACATTGCGACGACTTATTTATATGATTTAATTTACACCCACTCCTTTAAAATTTGGATGGATGGGTAATGATTTATTATCGGTAAAACCGATTTAGTTAGAAAGCAATTAAAATCCAGAATTCTGTGAGGTTTTCACATTTATACTGTGTTTTTACTCGTATTTAACTGTCAATGCTTTCTTAATTGATTGTGAGTTAAACATTGTCAGTTAAATGTTTTCTTAATTGATTGTCAGTTAAACATTGTCAGTTAAATACGAGTAAAAACACATTATAAATTTGAAAACCTCACAGAATTCAGAATTTTAATTGCTTTCTAACTAAATCGGTTTTACCGATAATAAATCATTGCCCATCCATCCAAATTGTAAAGGAGTGGGGGTAAATTAAATCATATAAATAAGTCGTCGCAATGTGGATTAACCACAGTTTGAAAATGGCCTTAAACGCCGAAACAGCTGTCACAATAATAACAACTAAAAATACTTGCAGAACTTAATAATAACATTATTAAATTTTATTTACATTAAATTTTAAAAATATATATATATATATTCTATTGTATGAAGCTATCACTTTGTGATTATCCATGATAATCACACGAAACAATCAAACTTGCTATAAATAACGGATATGAGCCAAATTTAATTGATAAAATCTTAAATAAAAAAAACCCAACAAAAATTCGAAAGATAAGTATTTATACATTGCAAATAATAATTATAGTGATATTAAAAAATGGCGAAAAAATTTATACATTAATATTTTTTCAGCTCAATGTTTCAAAAATCTCCCTTCGCACATTAAACCGACTTTTTATACAAAGGATAATTTTGGAAATTTTTTGAGGTACACTAAAGTTAAATACGATAAATTGACTCCGGTATATATAAACTAAATTGTAACGACTTTTCCTCATTTATATCGGAAAAACAAGGCGTAATGTCGACATTGAATAAAATAACACGTAAGATGTCTTGAAAATAATAATTTTTCCGAAATCGCTGATCATATTATTTCAAGCAATCATAGTTTTGATATTGATCAATATTCTTCACTTTAAGAGGAACGGCCGCGCTGCCTGTTTCATACATAACTTAATTTAGGATTTGAGGCCAAAATACCCATCCAAATAGAATTATACGTTTTTTAAATTAAAGGTTTAGTAAATATCTAGTATGGATGAAAAGTATTTTATTTATTTTTGTTTGAAATTATGAGTAAATGCATGACCTATGCGACGATGTTATCTGTAGGCATTTTACCCTCATTTTTTGTTTAAATAATATCGTACCCTTCATTTAGCTTTTTCTCATCTCTAATCTCCTTCCGCTTGTCCTATTCGGGTCGGGGATCCATCGCTTCGATAAGGCGCCTCCAGGCTCAGCTACCTCCTTTCATAGTAGACCCAGTCTCTCTTCGCACAGCCTCTGGAGTTGCTTTACCCAACTTTACTTGGGGAAGACTACTGGATGTCTTCTCCCTGGAACTGCCCTCAGTATTTCACGTGGTAGGAGGTCTTCTAGCATTTTTAGTACTCACATTTCCAATCCAACTTATTTTTTGCCTTTTTGCACTTAACATATTTGATAGTCGTAATTGAAAGATTGTTATTAATGTGTTAAGTATTTGGCGTATCATGCATTAAAATGTTTTCTTTATACTATTAATCATGCTAACTTCCATAATGATATCAAAATTCCTTTCCGTCACCACCATTTCATTTACAGCAGAGGTTTCCAACTATAGATTGCAATCCCGCACAGTTTTCAATCCCGCTGGATTTGCGAAAGATCTGTTCTAATCCTGCAAGATTCCGCGCTATCTGCGCGGTTTGGTTTTTGATATACAGTCTATTATATATTTCTAATAGAAACGGTTTTTATTTATTTAATCCTCAAAAAATATAACCCTATACTTGGTAGGAAATAAAAATATTAACCACCTACTAACCTTCTGTTATATTATTAAATCGATGAGCAACTTAAAAAAAAAAAAAACTTTTTTGTAGAATCGGCCTAATTTATCAAACACATTTTACACTTACTGTTTATAATAACGATTAATGATTAAGCATGTCATCAATTTATAATAATAATTATTGAAAACTGATATCTCAGTAAAAATAATTATTGGTGGGAATGAGATCTTAAGAGACAGACACTATCCAACGTCCCAATCTGCTTCTCAAAGAGTTACACATTTATGTGTCCAGCGACTGAAAATGCTCTCTCAACCACTTGTTGGCTATAGGGTAATTGCATCGAATGTGTCTACAGAGTAGATTAATTTAAGCAGGTAAACATATTTCTTTATAACCAAATATAAATTATTGCACAACACAAGCAATACAGAGCTGAGATTGCACAATACGTGCAATATCAGCACATAATATTCGTCCGCGCCGCGCACACTATAAATAGCGTACGCACAGTACGGATACCTCGGCTGTCGCTACAAGACAAGAACAGTGTTCTACAGCCAGAAACCGCTGACGTCACCACCCGCTACCTCTGTGACCGACTATACTAACTAGCCTGTGCCTAAATATTTATATTCCATACTAAGGAACTTGCCTCTTGTTCCGTCACTTTCGAGGGTTGACATTTCCCTATTCAATAGTTTTTTTTTAATAAATATTCTTGAATCTGACACCATCTTCATTTCTTTTGCACAATTGTTCTCCTCCTTTTGTATTTAATTTTCTAATTATTCTTTCAGCGATTAGCAAATTGTTACTAATTGTCATCAGATTCAGATTCATTATTTTCCTGAATATATTAAAATCTTGTCATAGAGCGTAATATTGTTCCCTTTGTTAGTAAATTCAACAAATCCCGCGGATCCCCGGGTACTAAGTGCGGGACCCGCTTGCGCTAAAGTAATCTCTATTCCCAACTTTTTGGGCCCATTGCTCACTTAAAGTGTATTTTACTAATACCTATTTAATTACTTTAAAAAAAATAATTACTTATTGTTATAGTTTTGTCTATGCTTGTGTCATTATTTTCAGCATACTTTGTATCCCGGCGAAGAAAAGATTGGTTTTGAAATATGTTGATATCCATTATTAAAATGGCTGTTATAACACAATAATTTAAGTTATTTAGCAATTATATAATTGAAAATACACTCTATATTATTATTATTATTTAGCAATTATTGAGGAATTCATTTTTAGACCCCTGGATTTATTGTGTACTGGTTTGGGATAAGGACTAACCACGACAGAGGACCAAAAACCAGTACGTCTGGTCACCTGACCTATCGCCCATCAAATCATATAAAATCGTCACCCCAAAGCACTTTTATCTCTATAAGCTACTCTACTATTTAAACCTAAGCTTAAATTGCCCACTGGTGAGCAATATTGGGCATTATTGCCCAGGTTGGGAACCACCGGTTGAGAGTAAAGTTCGGTTTATTAATCAAGCATACAAGCCCTTGTCCCTGTCTAGGAATTTAAGGGTTGCCCGCGGTGCTATAACCAACCACCCTTGGGGAGACTGTGCCGGTCACACACGCTGCCTTCTGACAACAACGCCCTCCTAGTTCACAGGATCAGGAAGTTGTCACGGAGAAAAGACCACAGTGTTAATAATATTATTTCAAGTTTTCGGGTTTTATTGCACGTTGAACAATTGAACAATTTATTTTAAACCACTATGTGAGCTGTCAATCGGTTTCAAACGACAATGAGAAGAAAAATATGATTTAACAGATATTAAATATAAGTCGAAGACATTTAGACGGGCACCAAAAAAATCAAGGCAAAAAAAAAGTCTTGAAAGGTCTCGACATTATGGACAACTATATCCATAGTTTGTGATTTGTTGATTGAGGAAAACTAATTAATTATTTCCGAGTACATCGGGGAGATTTTAAGAATGTGTCTGTACTTTGAATTATTTTTTTTTATTAATAATAATAATAATTCTTTATTCCAGAACGTACGCGGGGGTAGTGCAATGCAATACGTTCCATAAGTGATAATAATACAAACAAATAAATAACAATAGGTACGTAAAATAAGAGGAAGAAAAAAAATATATATATAGAAAAAGATTACAATAAAATATCCAAAATAAGTTCATTCGCTAAGAGATAAAAAAATTACAAGTTTATGATTATGTTGCAATTTGCTTTGTAATTCCTAATTCATCGAGCTTTTAAGTTAAAAAAAACTTTTTTTTTAGATAATTTTTTTTGTTTGTTTGTTTTCTTTTTCAACTGATAGAATCCAGAATAGGCCGTCTATTTATTGTTTTATACAGGGTGTCCGGGTAGAAGCTACTATAATCCTTTGAAGGGTTCAAGAACAGTGCTGGATTTACCAAAGTTGCAGACGGAACGTCTAACTATGCGGATCATTTCACATTTTCTTATAAGACAAACACAGAAATGTATAGAATCTCTGTTTAAGAATGCTACCTAACCACCGAAAGCTGGAAACGTCATTTTCTAACATTGAAACGTAACGTTTTTGGGTAATCTGTGTAAAATAATGCGAGAATGGCAAATTACGGAAACGTGATTTTACCATTTGTTCCTTTTTGGTATATCAATAAATCTGTTGCCTGGCTTGAATAAATTACTTTATTTTAATACGCAAGAAAAAAAATGGTAAGGAGAGTCGTATAATAATGTAGATTGCAGGGGTTATTTATTTATTTATCTATTTATAAATAAATTAATTGCAAATAACATAATAACAACAAGAAATACAAAAATAAAATAAATTTAATATGTCCGGTACATAAATAATAAACTAGCAAAATTTGCATATCTGGAATTTCTCGGCTTTTCTCGGAATTTCTATAAAAATTGCAAAAAAAAATAAATTTTTAAATATAGCTTTTAGAACCAATAATATAGGAACAAGCCTAAAAAACCCAAAAAGTAAAAATCCTAAACTTAATAATAGTGGCATAATTAAAATGTGACCACGCCGACTGCAACGCTATCTATATTGGGCAGACGGGAAGGGCTTTCTCAACTAGATTCAAAGAACATATGGTATACGATGTTATAAAACTAAAAGCACTTCTTCAAAATTCGCAGAACATCTCTTAGTGAATAATCACGTCCCGCTTGACAACCCTTACATGTAGAAAGAAAGGGTCTTAGGTTAAATTTACTTGAACAATTAGAAATTCATAAACGAACGAATGATTCTAATATAACATTTATTAATAAAGTAAGGAAAATTATATATTCACCGCTTCTCATTATGTTCACATTATCAAAACAATATAACATATTTAAATAAATCAATTAAGAAAACATTATCAGTTACGAGGAAACACACTATTAATGTGAAAACCTCACAGAATTAAGAATTTTAATTGTTTTCTAACTAAATCGGGTTTACCGATAATAAATCATTATTATTCTAGGAGTAAATAAAATCATATAATAATTTGTCGCAATGTGGATTAACCACAGTTCGAAAATTGCCTTAAACGCCGAAACAGCTGTCACAATAATAAAATAAAAAATAAATAAAAATACTTGCAGAACTTAATAATATCATTCTTTTTCATTTCTGACTCCATTTATACAGTAAATCGTCATCTATACCAGCACTTTGATGAATCCCACAATATGTTGTATTATAGCTCGGATAATGTAACATTAATGATTTGTGTTGTAATATTGTTTTAGTTTTCTATTTTATGTCACTGTTAAACGTTTTATATTTTTTTTCCTTATGTACTTATAATTTTTGATAGCTCTTTATATTATGTTCTAGAAATCGTGTAACAACCTAGATGGATGTATAATCAAATAGGTACATTGACAAGTTTAATTCATATTAAGTGCCATTATACAAAAGTAGAAGGGAAACAGCTAGTTTTGACATAGAATGGTAATATATATTGGTAGAAAAAAAACTATAATTATTAATTATATAGGAGATGTGAAAAGTAAAGATTATTATTTTTTCTGTATCGGGCGCAAAATTTTGTAGACCCGGCCCTGCCCGGGAGTAAAAGGCTCGTTTGGCCAGCACGTATATTACCTCCATGGACTATAGACGATAGCGCCGAAGATAGGGCGGGAACACAAAGGCAGTTAATTAATTGAAGGCTGTGTTTGGATCAATCGGAGTGATTAATATGAAGCTCCCCGGGGAAACTTTCGCAAAGTTAACTACGTAGTTTTGACCATTTGATTGTCTTAGTAACAAATAATAATGGAGATAGATTAAATTAAGGGTATTTATTATATAGAGAAATGCTTCTGTCTTTTATTTATATCATAATATTGAAACAAAAACATTTTTTAAGGAATGTCAATATTGACCCAAAATTTAAGTTAGATTATTATTATTTGTTTTTAATAAAGGTTAATATTCCCTGGTTACGAATAAACTGACCATATTTGAAATTCTTCTACAATCTGACAAAGCGGAAAATGTTGCCTTTGTCGTAAGCCGGCCGAAGAATTGAACTCGCGATGCCTGGATGGGACCCAGACGTGTTGCCAACTCAGGTACTGACTGACCTGTCATATATGCATGATGTATGTACATTTTAAGGCGGCATCACGTTCATTGGTCAAATGCATTGCACGTTCAGTTTTGTTTTATTGATCGATGAACTGGTGAGTGCAATCTATTAGCCATAATTGGTTATAATAGACTAGTCAATAATAAGTTCGTGAAAATGATTTCCGCTATGGAAATATTATCGTTATGAAGATATCTATCGTTATTTTTACTATTATACTGTTTTTATATTCCATCTCAAATGCTTACATTTTCCGGCTTAAGTTTTCTAATACAAACAACCCTTTGTTCTTTCCCTTCGATATCAATTACACTAAGAAGAGGGACATAATATTTTCCTCCTTCACATCTTACGTCACATCCCCCGTCATTCATCTTCGTCCTAGTCAGGCGGAAGCCATTTTTCTCCATCATAAATAATATATTCCGTTTTGTATTTTTATTATTATTTTTGGCAGTCGTAGGCAAGGCTTCCACACCCAACAACTACCTAACTAAAAATAAACTTGGTTGAAGAAATGTAAAAGATTCGGAAACCTGGACTGGACGGAAACTCGAAAATTTAACATTAACTGCCTTTAACTAATAAAGGACTCCAGTGAAAAATATCATGGCTTTAAAAATATATACTCATATAGATCACCAATCGTCGATTCTGAATATATAACTTTTTAATACGTAGAATTTATAAATCCTTATTTAAAAGTGAATAAAAAATAATCTCATCAAAACACCATGTTATGTTGGTACCATTAAATTTGGAATATCTAACGTCTGGCGTGTATTCTGTTTTTGTATTATTATGAACATTTTTATTTTTAGATTATGTTTTGTATTTTAAATATTTTTTTTTAGTTGTTCAATATAAACAAATGTTATTAATGAAAAAAAAACTAGAGTATTCATGAGCAATCCGATTATCAATACGGATATTATGATAACATTAATGCTCAATACTATTATTATTCTTTGAGTTAATGTTTGTAAAAATGTAAATAATTTTATTACTTATGTTTAGTTATGGTTTACAATGAATGGAATATAAAATTATGTACTGTAAAGCTCAACCTTGTTTTGAAATTTGACATTATAACCTCAAAATTGATCAAAACCGACCGGCCATATATTTGGAGCGTTTTGGCGTACTTTGAAAAAATGAAAATTGAAAACTTTTTTAACTATTGAAACTTACTTTAGAAAAAAAAAACTAGGTATACCGGTATATTTAAGTCTGAACGTCAATATTGATAGAAAGGAAATAGAAAAAAAAACATATGACTGGAGTTCTTCATTGTCTGTTGTATTATGTTTTTCCCAAAATATATGATCCTGTACGTTGTAAAATTTTTGTGGATTTGAAAAAATTGCAGGAGGATTATAACGCGTACCAAGCGATTTACCAACTCCGACTCATTTATTTATTTACGGTCGAAGACCATTTACACACATTATCTATTTATTTATTTTATTGGGAAATACAGTGCATCCAACAAAAATATCAAATCGTCATATTTTTTTTATTATGGAAACGAAATAGTACATTTGTTATAGTGAAAAACAATTTCCAGTAATTACAATTACATTCTTATTTATACGTGTATTTACCGAAATCATTAGAATTTTTCTCATGACATCTGGATGATATAGTCCTACCATTCCTGCAAGAAAATCAGACGGATATAACAGAGGATAGTATCCGGACTCTTGCATTTGAAGGTATCGCATCATTATGTTATAAGCAGCATGCAGATTGGAATTTACAAGATAAAACAAAAGAAAATATATTAACTTTAGAATTTTTCACTGATTTAAGATAGTATGCTTTAATATATTGGTTTTTCTTTAAATCGAAAGACATGTTAAAATACTCAACTTCTTCACATAACTCATTACCATGGGCGGGAGTCTATTTGTGGTAGAGAAAATTCATCTGATGGTTCTCTTAAGCGTAGTTTGAAATAGGAAATTGTGTTTTGTGGATCTACTAGGTATGTGAAAATTTCAGGTTAGTAGATCAACAATGACATTTATGGTTTTATGTAAAAAAAAAAATGGAAGAAGAGGCCGGGGACGCCCGAGGAAGACATGGCACGATCAAGTGAATCAAATACTCGAGTCGGGCCATGTCAGAAGTCGGAATAACAGAAGAGAATGTATGAGGCGTTGTATGAATGTGAATGAAGCAAGAAGTGTATGCCAAGATCGAGTTGTTTGGCGGTCCGTCCTCTCTGCCTACCCCTGCGGGGAAACGGCGTGATGGTTAGTTAGTTAGTTAGGTAGTAAAAAAAAAGATTACATCATAAAATACTCGTTTCTGGGACAAACTTATAAGTATTGTTTCATTTAATAAAAATGTGTAATTTGTGAACTCCATAGATTGTCCCATTTATAGTTATTAATATTGTAAAAACGTGCACTATTGCACTATTTCCAAAGTAGACCATATTTATACTTAGTTCCACGATGACAGATACTCTTCAATACCTCCATCCTGGTGAGGTTGCTTGAAATGGACTTAGCTATATTTAGTGCCCATATCTAAAAAGCCAGATGCTTAATAGTCCGTCTCCCCTTCTCCTTGATTTTTTTTTCACTGATCTTCTCCACTAATTGAATTACGTCGTCAAAGTGGCACAATACGATTTTTTTTTTGTGATGAACGCTCAGTCGTTACGTATCCTACTTCTTTGTAATCCAAGATTCTCACCCTCTAAATATATGTGTTAGTGAGGAAACAAACCCTTAAAATGTGTTTATCTTTAAGTGGAAATCGGGAGTCCCGGAGAGAGCCCTCTCTTTGAATTACGTGCATCAATTCTCTCACCCCTGAAATAGCATTGCCTATAAAAAAAACTGCGCCTTGTGCCAATCCCTCCGTGTCATTGTGTGAATTCAAGTATTTGTTCACGTTTCCTATAAAATATGTGTGATCAAACGTTTTATGACTTTTCTTTGTTTGATTGTTTATTTACAGCAGTGATGCACAACCTGCGGTCCGCCGGCTGCATGCTGCCTAATAGGCAAAATAATATATAATTAAAAATCAACAGCATTACAAGAAAAGAGCGATTACAGTAGACGACTCGATTTTACATTGAAAGTTCAATTAGACGATTAGTAGCATCTAGATCTTAAGTCACTTAAGTCCTGTCGGATGCGTAGTCCAGATATTTAGCCTGACGCCATTCCCTGCAATGCTTTGAAGGTCGGTAAGCAGATCTTGAACTCTACTTCTTCAGGGCATCGAATTCAATGAAGGCGATCCCTGAGAAGTGGGGTTATATGACAATTTTTAGATTTACCTAATACCGTTTATAATAGGTAACATACCTACTGGTCCCAGGCAGTTGGGGCGTTTATATGGTATTTACATTTAAAAAAAAGTTAAAATCTACACTACCTGCACCACCCACCGACTGCAATGTCAACCATGTCAAGTTGTAGGTACCCTACCCCCGACCCGTGGTCATATTGAAAATGGAAAATTGAGAGATACGTAACTAAATCTTATCAATATTACTCAATAATATAATATTTTTTTAGTACTTAGTTTTAAACGCTTTTTTTCCCTCATAGCACCAAACAGTACCAATCAAACACATATACATAATCTCTTTGTACTTAATTAGAATATTTTTTTCTAGATATATTATATTACCATACTATGTGAATCCTCCCTTTTTTTCTTTTTATTTTTGCATAACGGCACTTAATATGAACTAAACTTGTCAATTTGACTGTCCTGAAACGGGATTTCTTCCTAGTTGGGCAGTCAAAACTTTCTTAAATCTTGTTGTTAAATAATGCGTGTTTCAAATAAATAAATATTATTATAATCAAATGAAACACTCGAACTTTCTTTTAACCACATTTATTTTACACGCCTACCGGTTTCAGAACAACCGTTCGATCGTCTCAGGGCAAATATATATTGAGTATAAAATAAATGTGTTTAAAACAGAGTTTGACTGTTTCATTTGATTATAATGGATAACCACAAAGTGATAGCTTCATACAATAGTATAATAATAATAAAAGTATTATTATTATTATTAAATGGTTCCGGTTAAGTATGTAGATGGTATCATATAATCTGTCCAAGTACTTTGTTCTTTGTATTGTACCTTCATATGTGTACATTATTTGTGTACAAGTAAGCTTCTTGTTAAACTGCGAAGTTAATGTCTTGGGGAGCTGCCAAATACCCTCGGCTAATACCGAAATTTAGTCCCAAATAACCCTATCCCCAACCAATTGTTGATTGAAGATGAATCTTAATAATAATACCCTTCCTACAGCATCCCAAAAATGGCATAGACCCTCATTGAGGAATGTAACTGGAGTAAACATTAGCGTTCGAAATATGGGCAACAACATGCGGCCAGTTGGCTTCATAGAGATAACACGGGCTTCCGTCGATTACAAGCGCTCGTCGGGTATGAATATCAAATGATCTCTGCAAAATACCCACATGACTGGACATGTTGTTCTGGAGAAGATGGAAAAATCAGTGGTATAACCATCGGTTTTACCATGATCCATATTTGTGTGAATTGACTTTTTTAACAGTACAAACTCAAGGAGCAAATTAAGTAGGCACGCCGGTAACTCAAATGGTCCGGGTCGCGGCTAGCAGCGTCCAACCGTTCGCGGCGCGGCGACTCTGTTCGTTGAGTTCGTTCGCGGTCGGAGGGATTCGGGCGACATCGACATCCGACTTACCACCCTTCTTACTTCACGCGCGGAACAATACTTTGCACTGTTTTTTCAAGGAACGTAGACTCTATTTATATTCCTCAATATTGGCTCTAATGCTTCCTCTCGCGTTTGGAAATGATGTAATTTATTTTATCTTATATATATCTTATTTACAAACCCCCAAAAGCAACGCTACAGAAGCGTGCACTTTATTATGCATGGATCAATTTTTCAAGGACAATACAACTCAGCGCCATAATATACAGTGTCTACTGTACTTCAACTAACTTTTATTAGCTTTCTTTGAACGACAGCCGGTGCTTTCACAAGTATAAGCACACCTAAACTGTCCCCGTGGAAACAAGTCCGCCGGAGCCTTCCATTAAATGCCTTTGTTTGACTTCGACCAGACGAATTAACTTTGTTTCAAGTTAACAATACGGAATTGCGAACTTTTCAACGTTTTCACGTGAAACACAATTTCAACAACATTATTTTTTCAATTAAAATTAGTTGAGGAAGTTAATTGGGTGCGTAAGAAGGTACCCCAAACCAACAAGTGCCTCTTTACTTCAAACGCCTTTTGCTGAGTACCGAATTAGACGTTTATTTACATGAGATGTACCAAATTCTGACTTGTTTATCATTTTGTGCTTAATTTTTGGACCTCTATTTTAATTTACTTCGGGACTAAATGAGGCGCTGAGAACCAGAGAGGCTTATACGCCTTTAGAGTGCTTTTCAGAAAAATTCTTTTGAGGTTTTTGAGAATTTTGTTAATCCTTTCATTTCATCAATCCATTTTGATTTCGCTGATGTCAAACAAACTTAAGTGACAAAAAATGTAGCATCTAAATAATAAACTTTTCTTGGTTATTGATTTATTTAAGTAACAGCATAATGCGCACTGAAAACCAACGTTCTTACTGACGTTAATATTTCAATAACATCTCAAATGTTAACAATTTTTCAAACATTTCACCTCTGTTTCCATTATGGTTTAAAATGCTAGAAAACTACGTTTTTTTTACAATTATTAATGTCGTTTTCATTTCCAAGGTCCATGATCCCACCTACACGTGATTGTCGAGTAGTGAAACTCATGTTTTGTTAACAAAAATTGTTAAATATTAAAATCCAAAAAAAGCGCGCGATTTCACCAACTGTTAGTTCATACAAATTAGACGGTTGAGTTCCTAAGGCACATACTTTATTACAGATTCCGTCTATGACATACAATTAATTTGATGTTTTCTGAACTTGTCGCTGCAATATTGACTGTTGAGTCTGTGCGGCACCAAGATATAACAGTTATCTATAAAACTGTCTGGTTCTCAGCGCCTCAAATATACTCGTAGTAACAACAAAAATGCTAACAAATATATTCGCAATGAAGTTAATAATTAGTTGTTTATTTAATTTGTTCTGTTGCTATTAATCGAATGAAAGGGTTCGGTTTTCATTTTTTATAAGAAACGTTTTTGTTGGAACGTCAACGCCAATGCCAACGCGCATTATGGAGCAACCACAATGTCCCGTTGGACGCCGATGCGCAATATGGAGCCGATTCGGAATGGTCAAGTTCTCAAGGGATTTTGAGCCTTAAACATGTTTGTGAAATACTCAAATAAATTTTATTCGATTGGCAAATAACTGTATAATAACTATAAAAAAAATATTGTCACCCTGAAAAATATTTCCGGTTTACAAAGTCATCTTACTGTACTTATTTACCGGAAAACCTCATATTATTTTAAATGAAAAATTTAGTAAAAATAACTTTTTAATCATTGAAGAAGATAATATTAACACATCCCAAATGAACCACGAAACCGAAAAAACAACAGAAAATAAAAAAGATTTCAGTCGCATCTGGGACTCAAACCCAGCCCAACCTATTCGGGGTAACCGCTTAACCAACTTAGCTAATGAGACCAGTTCAATTTACGCCATTTACACCGATATCATCCTTGGGTAGGTAGAGGTCCTGGGTTCGAGTCCCAGATGCGACTGAAATCTTTTTAATTTCTGTTGTTTTTTCGGTTTCGTGGTTCATTTGGGATGTGTTCATATTATCATCTTCAATGATTAAATATTACAATGAGGTTTACAAACTTCATTAAGTTATAAAAAAATTTATTAAAAATTACTTTGTAATCACCGCTTTATTAATATATACATATCAACATGTTTCGAAAGCGATGCTTTCCTCATCAGGAATATACATAATACTAAAATATAATAATGTCAAATATAGACAAATGATAAACATAGAACACAATAATATAAGAACTTATTTGTTTTCATTCTTCAAAAACGGAAAGTTAATACTTTTTTTCTGTTATTTGTACCCCATGTATCATAATAACATGACGGTTTTGCGTTCAATAATTGAATTATTCTTTCTTCGCTCTTTTGTCCTGCTGCTACCCCCGATGTTTTATGCCATCCTGGGATATTAACCCCCTTAACAATATGTTAAAACTGAAATTGCGTCATTTAATAATCTTTATTTTTTAGATGTCACTTTTCTTTTATAAAATGAGTGTAAGATTTCTTTGTCATCCCTTGTTTGAAATTTGCATGTAAAGTTCCAAAATGTTTTTTTAAGATTTCGGTCATTGTTATCCCCGGATAACAGAATAACGTGGGGTGTACGTTTCACTCCCGGACACAAAATAAATTCGGTCGATGCGGGGAGTATTATCCTTGTACCCCCACGCCTCGTTTTCTCCCACGTCTCATATTACCCTGGTAATTCGCCGTAGCGATGCGTGTTGAAAAGACGACCGGATGGACGGGATTTACCCGTGTCTAGAGTCTTCTTATGTGATTCTGCTGATATTTTACTTAAAATGGTAAAAAAAAAATGCCGGACCGAAATTTCAGCTTCGTTCATAAAAAAATGTTTTTTGCCCTGCATAAACGAGATCCCGAAAATCTTGCCTATCACTCTCTTTGTGTACACTACAAAGGCTTTCGACTGCCGGAGGTTTAGGCTATTTTGGAATATATTCTATGTCGGAATGTAGGTCGTGGTCTTACAGACTAGTGGTTCTATTGCACTTTTAATTTCGGAATGTCCTAACTTCTGTTTTTATATAACATTTCTTAAATTTGCTATGAAACCTTAGTTTTAGAGTAAAATTTTATTAATTTTTTTGGAATAACTTATTGAAGCTTGTAAACCTGATTGAAATATATTTTTAATCATTGGATATAATATTATCAACTTTCAATTCGAAACACGCAACCGAAAGGACACAGAGAAGAATAAGATTACGGTGGCAGCTGGGATTCGAACGCAGAACCTCATGGTCTATCCGGGACCTGCGCTCTATGCTAATTTTGCTGTTGGGTTAGTTTTAACGTCTCGGTTCTTAAATAATTTCTCTAAATTAAGTAATTCTAAATATTAAATGTCTTTATTTAAAATCTTTACATGTAGCAAACACTTTGTGGGAATACATAATTATAAAAAATAGACTACGCCTACGTCTACGCCTTAATAATCTTGAAGCCCTTGAAATAAAAAAAAAGTCATTAAAAATCAATAAAACCAATCTACTTAATAAACAACTAGATTTGTCTAACACCCCAATTTTTAAAATATTTCCATTACCTCCGCCCACTTTCACCCCTCCCTCTGAAGATCTTCCTTCCTTGCCCCCCACCTAAGTTGATGTTCTGTCTCTCTCTTCTAATTTTCTATTAAATACCATGTATTTCTGTATTATGTTTAATATATTTATATTCACCCCTGAGGAAGGTTCAGGTTGAATCGAAACCGGTTGGATGAAAAAATAATAAAGTGGAATTAAAACATAGTTATTTTAGTCTTTATTTTACTTAATAACAACACGGAGACTATGAAAAATAAATAATTACAATATTAATTCCTTTGTTATCAATTATTTTAACCAAATGAAAATTCGTCTCTATAATTCCATACATAAAAAGGTCGATGACTTCTTTAGTTTTTTAGAATTGAAATATGGAACTCCAGTAAAAAAATATTACGACGTAAAAAATATATAATTTCTTCAAATGCTTGATAACTTTATGGCATCATTATTAATTATATAATTGAAAATACACTTTGTAAATACCACTTTACTTAAAATATATAAATATTTCTACATGTTTCGATAGTAATGCTATCATCTTCAGGTATTCATTTATTCCTGAAGATGATAGCATTGCTATCGAAACATGTAGAAATATTTATATATTTTAAGTAAAGTGGTATATACAAAGTGTATTTTCAATTATATAATAAAAAATATATGTTCATATACGAGTAGATCAACAAACGCCGATTCTAAATATACAAGTTTCTTTATATATAATTGTACGTAGAATTTATAAATAGTTTTTAAAAGTGATTAAAAAATCATCTCGTCAAAACACCTTGTTATGTTGGTACCATTGCATCCGGAACATCTGACGTCACGGGTCTCATCCGCGAGTATTCTGGATTTGGATTTGTATGGAAAATTTTATTTGTCGATTTGGTTTTGTATTTTAAATATTGGACAAACCAATAAGGTACTCCAGTCCAAATTTTGTTTTTTTTTTATCGATAATGACGTCCAAACTTAAATACCGGTTTATTTCGTTTTTTTTTAAAGTTAGTTTTTATAGTTAAAAAATTACAAAGTTTCAATTTTTCAAAGTCCGTCAAAACGCTTCAAATCTACTGCCGGTCGGTTTTGATTAGTTTTGAGATTAGATAGTCATATGTCAATATAAAGATGAGGTTTACCGTACATAATTGTATAATCTATTCATGGTAAACCATAACTAAACATAACTAACAAAATTATGTACCCTTTTAGAAACTTTAATTCAAAGAATAATAATAGTATTGACCATTAAGATTATCATAATACGGATATTGACAATTGGTTTGATCATGACTACTCTAATTTCTTTCATGAATAATAGGTGTTTATATTGAACAACAACGATAGAATTTAAAGTGAGACAAATTAAGTATAAATTTTCGCCAAAACCAAACAACAACATATTTAAAATATAAAATAAAAACGAAAAATAATTTTTTTGGTACTTATCCAAAAACAGAATGCTCACGTGACGTCTGATTTTCTAAATGCAATGGTACCAACATAACACGATGTTTTGATGAGCTGATTTTTTATTCACTTTTAAATAATGATTTATTAGTTCTATGTATAATTATATATAATAAAAGTTATGTATTCAGAATCGGCGTTTGCTGATCTATATGAATATATATTTTTAAAGTCATTTAATTTTTCACTGGAGTTCCTCGTTGTCAATACGGATATTATGATAATATTAAGGTTACAAACTTTTATTATAAGTTAAAATCATTAAAAAGGTATATAATTTTATTGCTTATGCTTAATTATGGTTTACTATGAATAGAATATAAAATTATGTACGGTAAAGCTCATGCTTATTTTAACATTTGACATTCCAACCTCATAACCGAGCGGGCGAGAAGAAGAAATCGTCGAAAAATTTCGAGAAAAACGACATTTACAATTTAAAACTCTATTGTTGCTCCACATTTCAAATGCTGCTCAACGATACTTGTCTTGTGTAACGACAGATAACAAAACAAGTTACAAATTCCCCAAAATATAGCATTGTCAATAATGCTAAACCGAAATAGATATTCAAAAGTAGCTAAAATGTTAGAGAAATTAAATTGGACAATAGTGAAAATGCTGACAATCAACGCAATGATTTTTATACATAAAATAAGAAACCTAAACCTTGTTACCTAAATATTTTCTCAAGAATATTGTAAACAACATGGACATTTACTGACATAATACAAGAACATGTAAGGAAATTAAACTACCGAAAAAGAACAAAGCCAATTCGCAAAACAGTTTGTTTTTAAATGGATGTAATGTTATAACGCTCTGTCGGTCCCAAACCCATGAATTAATTTAAAATAGATTGTAAAAATCACATTAAGTTAAGCGAGAAAAAATCCATTTGTTGTTTTTTTGTTTTTTTTATTTTTTTTTTATTATGTTATTGGCTTTCACCCATTAAGGGCGATCTCGGCCATGTATAATCAGTTAGATTTTAATTGTACAGATTGTTCTTAAAATTAGTTACTTTTAAACAAGATATAATATTTGGGCAAATAAAATTGAAGTTAGATAAGTTAAACAGTGTAAATTTATGTGTTTTTAATCCCCAATGACTTAAATTTTAATACCATTTTTATAAATGTATTTTGCTAATAAATTGTTAATTTGGGGGGAGTTGAGACTTAGAAGGCAGGGAATACTGGTAGGGAGATCAATTTTAAGTTTTACCAATTCATTCATGCATAAAATTTGGAAATTGGTCATTGATAGGACATTCAAAGAAATTATGGTCCAGAGTATCCTCTGACCCACAATCGGCCCACATCTCCCACATCGACCACATCGACCCACAGTAAGGCGAGCTGACTATATGAAATCTGGCGAGATGACTAAGACAAGAAGTGTGACCTAGTCTCATTCGAGTTATGGAGGAAATATATTTTTTTGGCATGCAAGTGTATTTATGAAACCAGGGCTTGACAGGAATAACCGGTTGTATTAATGAGTACTGATGACCATTTGTTAGAGAAGCTATTTTCCATTCAGAGGACCATTGGAGTTTGTATTTACTTTTTAGAATAGGGAAATAATCTCTAACTGGAACAGGAATACCATTTAACGGACCGTGAACAGTGGCTTCCTTAGCAATGGAATCCGCTATTTCGTTTCCAGTAATACCTAGGTGTCCTGGAATCCAAGCCAGGGCCACTGACGTATTTGATAGTGAAATGGAATACAGGAGGTCTCTGATAGAGCAGATTAGGGAATCGCTATTAGAATTTGTTGTTAATATTAAGTTATTTATAGCTATATATTAGTTGCAATAATTAGTTATATGTAATAAGTATGTAATTTATAATTAGTTATAAATTTAAATGTACAAATAACTCAAACAAAATAAATAAAATAAAACAAATAGATTTGGAGCCTTTTGGGGGCTTTGAAAAATTGAAACTTTTTGAACATCAGCATTTTTTTACCGGTAATTAAGTTAGAACGTCATTGTTGATTTTTTTAAAAACTCGGAATGGGGTTCCTTATTTTGTTGTAATCTTTGTCCTTGGAAGCATCCTTCGATTATTTTAGTGTTTCGATTATACTCATCGCTAGTATCAACTGCTCGAGCTAGTGGGATTAATTAGACTATGGCGTTGGGGAAAGTTGTGCGTCAAACTGGGTAGGGGGAGGAAAATTGATAGGTTGGGATCGTGGCTGGTCAGATAGGTGAATGGGTCCATTTCACGTTCATTCATAAGTTTCCCCATTCAATAGACCACTTTTAAAGAAATCCTCTCTTTAGTACATCGTTAATCCTCTTTCAATGTATTCACTGACGATGCATTCATCGATAGTATTATATCCGTAAATTCAATCTGCTCTTTAATTATATCTTATTGAATAGAGTTTAATTGGAAATATATGATTTTATCTTCGATGTAAACATTTTTAATGTAAAATTTTATGATGTCTATGTGAATGAAACAGAATATTGATTTTATTATTTATATTTATTTAAAAAGAAAATTATATAAACCGTTTGGTTCGGTTAATAATAATTTTAAATCAGATTCAAGAGTCCCAACTGCTTCCAAATGTCTGAAGCCAGTGAGAATATGGAATTTTCAATCTTATTGTTGTGAGACTTAAGGTAGCCGGGAGAGGAAGGAGATCGAAAAAGAGGAAGCTTACGGACATGGTTCTTCAGATCTGGTCAACAAACATGGCTAAAGCCATTTCAAGCAAAATTTCGACTCTGAATGGTGGTATTTCACCAGGGTTATACTGAGACCATCTTTTACTCTTTGGTTTGTATAGAATTAACTAATTGCCTAACCATCACGCCGTTTCGCCGCAGGGGTAGGCAGAGAGGACGGACCGCCAAACAACTTGGTCTTGGCACACACTCTTTGCTTCATTCACATTCATACACCGTCTCATACATACTCTTCTGTTATTCTGACTCTTATTACATACTTTTCTTCATTCGTATGCTTTGAATGCCCATCTAAGCGTCCCTTTCTTAATCTTACTCATTACGCTCACATCAGCCTTGGATTCTTTGCGAATCTCAACCCTTTTCACACGTTCATACAAGGTTTTACCACATATAAGCCACAGGAATCTCATTTCTACAGCATTCAGTCGACTTTCATCCTTCCTTTGCCAGTTCCATATCTCGCTCTCGTATGTGGACTGCTATCTTCGCTTCTTTGGACAATATTTTATTAGTGCCAACCGCGTTGATTTCTCTATTCATCCTTCTTTCAATGTCACTATCAGCCTTTCCATCTCTCGTAAACATACTCACCAAATACATAAACTGACCCACCTGCTCCGAGTATTCATCATTCACAACTATATTGCACACTGTTCTCTCTTCCAAATATAACTTTAGATTTATTTACATTATGTATAGTATTGCTTTAATTTACCTACATACGAGTACGTGCCTTACAACCCCTTAAATGTAATACATATATGTAGGTATGTCTCGCATTGTTTCTTCCACATATATCCAATAATCTTCCCCATAAATGTTAATATCAATTCCCCCCATAACGATATAACGCCATAAGTAGTCGAGTGTCGTGTTCTCGTCGCTCTGAGGACCATGAGATTGACAGGGGATCAATATTGACATCGTCATCCGTTGTTTTCTCGCGGCAAAGTTGCGACAAACGCCCTGAGTGTTGTTGGTTGTTTGATGTTATCAAGTGACACAAGGCGCCCGCGAGGGACACTCTAGTCGGAGTATCGCCTTACACATGTGCTTTCCGGATATTAATGACCTAAATTGATGGGCACGATATCTGGCTAGGGGGAAATTGAACCCAAAAATGTTGCGGCAAGCAATGTACTACTTCTATGTAGCGATGATTCGTTCATGAACGAGCCGTTCGTTTTCGCCGACTCATCATCCTACAACTCCTGTAAAATAATACCACGGCTCAATTGGACTATGGTTCCTTTTGATAACCCTTGGAACCACTGAAGAATTTTTTTTTATTTATCTGAAAAAAATAATCATATCTCTTGCATTTAACCGTTTTAGTGCTATGCTTATTTTGCAAGTACGCATGTATATAAATTGGTACAGTTATTCTGTGTTTTTAAATAAAAAAGTATGGTATTCAATTGAAATGCAATAACTTGGACAAATATCAATAAATTTTAATGATTTTTTTTCATTATACAAGTGAAAAATGAAATTTTATGAACATTATAGTTCTAATTAAAAAAAATTACACATTTACAAGTTCAAAAAATATTAAAACATATGTAAATATAATAATAGTTTACTTAACAATTGTGTTTTCCCGTTGTCCATGTAGTCCCTTTTTACAGCGAGCGCATATGAGATTGGATCGCCTTATCTAATTTGATTTGCTGCACACATTCATTTATGGGAACAAAGGTCTCATCGTCCGTAGTGCCGCTGTCATTTGATTCATTACGATCATCCGCAATAGAATTAATTTCCGACACCGTGAAAAATATCGATTCACTTTAGGGCGTGTTTATTTTAATACAATAAACAATAAATACAGTTATCAAGACACGCGCCAACCGCAATATACCACGCTCAAATTGAACACGTGCTCTCCAGAGAACGACAAAGAGCACACTGAAAATTGAAGTGCTATGGCGCTGCGTCGCAATTGACGTAACTAAAGATTACAGTGCGGTGGCGCTGGGACGCACTCTAACGGTTAAATAAGGTTTTTTTGTTCTACTTTGTTTATATAAAATCGTCTACGTGTTTGATTTCTACAAGACTAAATTATGCCCATGACAGTGGGACTTGCAAATAATATTTGGCGCCATGACGCATCTTAAAAAAGTTGTTTTCAAGAGTAGAGATAAAAAAATAATTACCGCATTTACACGTGTGCAGACACAGTACAGTACGTGAACGGCGCCTGATAGTCTGGCATCTGGACGTTTTGTACCAACACCTACCAATACGCCGGGAGTTGGAACCGTAGGAGCTGAGAGTTATATGAACTGGGATATGAGCTCATGAACCAGGAGACGGCTCTTACTATAAGCTGGCTTATATGAGCCGTCGTTCAATTCAGTCGTACTTTTTAGTCGTACGAAAATATTGAGCTGGTACCGTGACTCACGCTCTTAACAAAATGAGTCATGACCCATCGCTACATGTATGTTCTATGTTGTCAGCGTAGTCCAGACTCCCAGAGCCGTGCGACGCATGGGCTAGATTAGTGCGAACAAGTATCAAACAATAATGGAAATGTGTGTTGTGCGTTGTGTGGGCTGTCTGAACGAAACTGTTAAAGATCTTGAGCTCATAGTTTCAAACTGTTATCGAGTGTCACGACACGCCTTGGAGGGACACTCTAGTCGGAGTATCGCCTTACACGTGTACTACTGATATTAATAACCCAAATTGATGGCACGATATTTGGCTAGGGTGAAATTAAGTCCAAAAATTTTGTCTAAGTGTTGCTTCAAGATTTCCACAGTATTGTATGTATGTCGTGGAAGAATTTCAACCCATACTTTAGGACTGTGTAATTATGTTATAATAATAATAATATTTGAATGATTTATATAGCGCTGTTTCTGTGAAAAATCACTTCAAAGGCGCTGTACAGATGTTTTTTTTCCAAAGCTCTATCTTATCACTAACTATTAACAATATATTATTACTACTTATGGCTAACTAATTGCATTCACCGGTTCATCGATCTGCAATATCGTTGTACATATAATAAATTATATATACAATGCTTTTGACCCATGAACCTGATGCCATGTTAAAATATGCAGATTATTATTTTTATGTACGGCCAGATAATCTTTATTTATTTATTTATAAGAAATAAACAGCTTTTAATACAAATATATATACAAAGGAAGTTTAACAAAAGGTAATCCAACAAAGTTTCTTGTACTAATAGTGGTTAAATACTGATGTTTTATTTATGAAGCTAACGAGATAAAGAAAAAACAAAATTTGAAGGAAGGGGAAGAGGAAAATAGGATCGGGACAGGAGATACTCTCTACACATTTTATACTTGTTCATTCGTAATCATACTGTAATATGCAAGCACTGAACAACCATAAATTCATTTGAATTATATTCTTTTTAAATATGCCATCACTACAAGATAAAAGACGATCGGCCTGCACTCTATTGTTTAAAAAACAAAGCAGCATTCGCTTTCCTGCCTCCCGCCGAGTTGGACGCATCGTTAGTACATCGTAGTGACTTGCTACTAGCATCTACATAGCTTATCACTCCTTTGCATTTAACCTTCTGAATTATAAGTTGTACGCGTTGAGAAATACATTTATTTAATGGTGACCCTTCTTTTCTTTTAATCTCCGCGACAACCTTTAACGTGAGACACTTGGTAAGTATACACACACATACACCAACCTCCATTAAATGAGTAACCAAGTCCCTTTACAATCCGTTAAAATACGTATTACTTTGGTTCGATATTTTGAAAGGGTATTGTGAAGAATGTCGATATTGTGAAATTATGCGTTATATTGCGCACAAATACGGGGAAGTGGAGAATTTATCGTAACGGTAATTATTATACAGGACCATACTTACCTGGTAGGCCACTTGACATACACACTGTTTATTAGCGAACTTTATATAAGGTTTTGCACGCAGATACGTGTTATTGAAGATATTGTTTAATCCTTGTATTTCTTTTATAAATTATTTATGTTTTTACTCAATTTAAGGTAAGAAAAATCATATTTTATGATGGGTAGTACAATACAGGGATTTGATTAGAATTTATCGTCCTAGGAGATAACCCCCGCGAGAAGAGCTACATCAATAATGAAGGGGGTTACGCCAATTTTATTTCCCTAACAAAAGAGCAGGCTACCTAAAATCGTGATTTGAATCTTAACTGTAAATCTGAAATACTATTTATTTTGTTTGATTATTCGCCCATCTGGGCTTTTACATAGATTTTTACAACAGAACATAATGACCCGTCGAAAATTATTAGTAACAAAAATATTTACAAAATTATTACACAAATCATTTACAATATAGTGATTCATCAAAGTCCTGATATAGATGACGCTTTATTTTATAAATGGAATCAGCAAATATATCGACAATGCCTCCCAACTTATTGCAAACTTAATCGTATGAAGCAACAAAACTGACGAACTGCGAGCTTTGGTGTCAAGAAATTTTCTCAACCTTTGTGTCTGTAGTTTATGGGTAAATCAATTATTTGCAGCTCTCATTTACTTCATGCGCTGTGGAGCTCTGAGGTAAACGTTTAAATGTATATCTGTAGTTAACAGGTAAATCAATTATTTATAGCTCTCATTTCCATCATGCGCTGTGGAGCTCTGACGTAAACGTTTAAATGTATATCTGTAGTTTACAGGTAAATCAATTATTTATAGCTCTCATTTCCATCATGCGCTGTGGAGCTCTGACGTAAACGTTTAAATGTATATCTGTAGTTTATAGGTAAATCAATTATTTATAGCTCTCATTTCCATCATGCGCTGTGGAGCTCTGAGTTAAACGTTTAAATGTATATCTGTAGATTATAGGTAAATCAATTATTTGCAGCTCTCATTTCCATCATGCGCTGTGGGGCTCTGAGGTAAACGTTTAAATGTATATCTGTAGTTTATAGGTAAATCAATTATTTGCAGTTCCCATTTCCATCATGTACCGTGGAGCTCTGAGGTAAACGTTTAAATGTATATCTGTAGTTTACAGGTAAATCAATTATTTGCAGTTCCCATTTCCATCATGTGCTTTGGAGCTCTGAGGTAAACGTTTAAATGTATATCTTTAGTTTACAGGTAAATCAATTATTTATAGCTCTCATTTCCATTATGAGCTGTGGAGCTTTATTTAATTATTTTATTTTTATTTATTATCTTTTTTTGTTTTTGTTTTTTTGTACAATTTTAATGGTTTTGTGTACAATACAGAAAGAAAAAAAAAGAATTTAAGTTAACAAAAGTTAGTTTGCAGTTAACTTTGAGATAAACCTGAAAAAAATAAGACCAAAAGCCGTATTATTTAGTAATTTTTTTCATTATTTAATTAGTAAAATGATTTCAAAAGCAAGCCAGGCGAAGCCCGTATTAAAGATAGAATATTTTTTTTGTTACTTTTAAGCTCAATAATAATAATAATTGGATGATTCGTATAGCGCCGTTTTTGTGAATAATCACCTAAGGGCGCTGTACAAATATTACTTCGTATTCTCTATCTAACTATGTACAAACAGATACAGAAATACATATTTACCTGGCAGGTCGCTCCAAATGAACACAGTTTTATCAGACAATTTAAGGTTAGAGAAGATATGATTTTTACAGTTGCTATTTTATCCTCCTTTTCTATTGATATTACATTTATTAGAAGATTGGTGGCACAAGAAGAGTTTGTATTTTTTTTAAATATTTATCATTTTTAGGACTGGAGAATATAAATAACCTTAAAAAGCGTAAGAAGTTTTTAATAGATTGTCACACAACAGGATCTCTCGATCCGTTACGTAAGCACATTTGTATTGGCAATCTTAGTAAAGTTCATCAATAGATCTAATATATAAAATATCCCCCGACTAGTTCTTCTCAGGGTAGATGGATGTATACGAAAAAGTGATACATCCGTCTTTTAATCGTGTTGTCAGTTCGTTGATGGGCGATTTTTGAAATTATCGCTTAGTTATGATTAATAAAAACAAGTACATATAAATAGGAACAGAAATAGGGAATTCAAAATAAAAACAACTCTCTTTTGCTATAAACAAAATACCTGGCAGTCAGGCCTATATTTTATAGCTGAATTTAAAGGCTCTAGGAAAAGCTTTAACCTTTCTGTGGACGCCTGCAGGTTATTAAAGGATATAATGAATTTGAATGATTTTTAAATGGTTTCAGTTTTATCGAGAAGCAAAAGGGAAATAGATAAGTAAATTGGAACGGAACCCGTTGTTGGATGCAGAGGCTGGCGACAGGACGAAGGCAGCGGATAGGTCGACTCTCCAGACAAGAATGCCCGCTCTGTCTTCTCCACAGCTCCCTTGTGGTCGCTTTCCCCCCTCCCCTTACCAAATGGAGCGGAGAAATACTTATCATAGACAACTAATGTTTATTTATGGTTAATTCCGGGTCTGCGGTTTGTCAACCTTAGTTGTTAGGGACTTGCTTCATAACAAGATATAAAAAAAAAATCCCCTATTAGTTATTTACAAGTGCTGCGGGCTGTGGACGCATTTGTGCACCGATGCGTGATTTTTTTAAATACTTATTCTATTAATTAGTAACTCTAGGTAAGTACTAACCAGCTAGCTTAACTTCATAATTTAATTATGATTAATATTTTAATTATTTACTTAAATTGAAGATTTGTCGGACAGGCGAAACTCCTTAAGATTTTACAATATTAGGATTTTGTCAAAATTCTGAGAAAATTATTATTCGTAAAAAATAAACAATGTCGTTATTGGAAAATCAAGTTCGGTTAAAGAGAATGCTTTCAATATTCAAGATATTGGTTTTCAGCAGACATTTTTATTTAAAAAAAAATAATGAACTTAAATTAATGAAATTTGGTTTCAACGTAGTTTTGGCTATGTAGGTAATAAATTCTCAAGGGAAAGTGAAAAAATTGACTTCAACACAAAAATACTTAGTAAATAAATTTTGAATGTTTTTGTGGCTTCGAACCACTGACGTCAGAATTAATAGACTTGCCGTAAGTACCATTTAGATGACTGGAGGCAAAGGTCACGTGACGTCCATTTTGGCACCAGCCTAGTTCACTGCCGTCCACGCTTGTTTCGCGTGATTTTGACTGCGGTAAGCAAATTAGAAAACATTTATAAAAAAGGTCAAACTAAATACAGTAACAAAATATTCGGTTTTTGTAAACAAGTCGAATTGTTTTAATGATTTGCCGTTTAACTTAAACTGGTGGCACGCTTAGCTCGCCCTCTGCCCCCTTATTATTATTATTATTTTATTTTTTTTACCCCTGCGTGTTAGGGCATCTCTATGTATTGTTTGCTCTGTGCTTCGAACAATCCTATTTTCTAGTTTATAATAAAGATAATTGATCGAATAGAATATTAATCAACAACTAGGCAACACCGAATAATAGTACGATATTAATTTATTGGAGTTGAACATGAAAACATAAATTCGAGCACGTTTCGTTGAAAGTGTCAGGATTTATTTAACGTGGGTTGGAACTCAAATTCACGTATCTTTGTATTTAGAAAACGTATTTATTAGAATTATTCGAACAATAGTTTAATTTCAAAAGGTTCGTTAATCCGCAGTACCTATAAGTCATTGCAATTCATCAATACTTACGCCTTGTCTCACGGATAAAGGTATATTCACATCTACCGGCACCGCACTGAGCAGAACAGTACAGTACAGGCACAGCACAGACACACCACTGACTTGAGTACGGCTGTCAACTGAACTATCAACTGAGCGTTAGCGTCCGCCACAACATGTTTGAGGATTTTATAATCCTATTTTAATATTTATTATTATTTTATGACCTTAATTCCCTGACCAATTTAATGGCTTCAGCAATATCTGCGTCTCAATAGACGCCAAGTGACGTTGACGCCAAAATGGCGGTGCTAACGGTGAGTGTTCAAACTAACTGCGTACGCGCGGGCGTCATCGGCGGTCACCAGCAACGTCAAAATATTCGGCCGGAGCTGGCCCGTGCTTGCGCGGATACGTTACGCTTACGTACGCTGTAATATGAAATTTTTAAGAAATTTTTAAGATTTCTTTATTTGAGGGAGTATGGCTACTACCCGTGGCTCTATCCCGCCGACTTTCTCTTAGGTATGCTCGGAATGAACCATCTGCGGGTTAGAAGGGATGTACACATTGTGACACATTTCTTCAGACTGATTCGCGGATGGTTCGAATCATGGAGAACATTCATTTCTATGTTCCCGATGGTTATCTCCGTCACCGACAGCATAGACTGTTTTATCTCCCGGACTGCAGGACCAACTTGCCAATAACCAAGCCAGTGGGGAGAGCAATCTCACTGTTAAATAGAATCACTTCGTATATCGACATATTTAGCAACAATGAAGCTGCATTTAAACGTAAAGCTTTGTTGCTACATGTATAATTCCAGTATGCCTTGTATACAATTTACTGAGATTATGTATGTCTAACTTATTTTTTGTTTTAATTTTTATAATTTTTTATAAGTAATTATTTCGGATGTTGAACATCCTGTATCATCTTTTAAAATGCCTTAAAATGTAAATTTTTTAAAAATTTTAAAAAGAATAAAGAGTTGAATTGAATTGAATTGAAAAATAGATTTTATATGCCACTAAAGTTGTAGTTTCTGTTCTGTACTTTTCTGCACAGCCCGGTACTGGTAGATGTGAATAGACCTTAACGCAGCACAGGTAAGGTTTAAAATTATATAACTACCTCTTCTGTGGAGCTCGTCTGCGGTGTGTATATAATCCAATTAATTGATTACCCTACCAGGAGCACAGGCATTAAAGGGGCATAATAATAATTCTAGTGAGTGGGACCATTGTTTACCTAACGCTAGCACAGTAGAGATAACAAAGGAATATACCCCGCCTCGTTATATCTCCGTCTTGTTAGTATCTACTATATACCCTGTTAGTACTTGTGGGGTGGAATTCTATAATATAATCCCTCGGCCCACCAGGATCTCAGAAGGAGGATCGAATCTTACTCAAATCTTGTAAAAGGGTTCGGAAATGGCATGCAGATTTTATTTTGTGGATTCTGAATTTCGATCTGGTGGATTGTGATATTGGTTGATGGATTTCTGGATGTCTGTAGTATAAACCTTGAATTGTGCCGAGGTTCGTTCCGAAATGGCACCTGCTGGCCAATTTCACGTAAAAGAATTGCCCTTTGTATACGCCCTATTTGGGCTTTTACATATTTTGTTTTAAAATTCAAATTACAATAGTGACACAGGTGTAAAACACATCACATTAGGTACTTATATAGAATAGATAGCTTTCGCGAAATACAAAAACTGAATATTAATGTATCACAAACAAATTTAGCAAAAACACCGTGTAAGTACAACCATATAATTTGCAACAAAGGCGAATATACAAAATACACAGCACATTCACTAATACTTTTACTTTAGAATTAATCATGATTCAATCAAGGATATGCTGTACATTGCCAACAAAAAAGAAATACAGCTGTGCTACGCTACCATACATACGAGCTACCGGCATCTGTCTTTCCTCCTACATTTAGTCCGGGCCTCTTCAAAGCCTGTATTAACAAATCCCTTCCTAGAGCCCTATCCTGAACCTGCCTCAACGTTTCCCAACCTGGTGGCGTTATAGTTATCCTGTATATGCTCCATATCGATAGAGGCGCTCTTGTAAATTGTCCATAATTTCCATGTTATAATTTCTTATTTTTATTATCTATACAGCTACCTTTGAATGAACGCCTTAATATTAACTTACGTAATTAAGTCGGCTAAGATGGTCATTATAAGGCAGTAAGCTAAAGTATCCGGCGTTGCCCTGGGTTATGAATAGTTAAGAGTAATGTTTAAGTTGTGATGTTTTACCCCTACTCCTGCCCAGTAATTTTCCTCTTATTTTGAACGTCAATTGTGCGAAATTTCATCAAGAAGTGCCAATATTCTGTTTTAAGGAGTGGGAAAAGGGGGTGGGAGTGGTTTTTAAAAATCTCATATAGAGAGTGACCTTCTTGTTTAGAAAGTCTAGTAGGCTAAATTTCATCAAGCTCTGAATAAAACTGTAGATTTTTATACAAAACAAACTCACCGCCCGGACATTCTTCTTTATATAATAGAAGATAGATTCAAATTGTTTATTGGACATTACAACATAGAAATTATTTGAAAATATATTTATTCTAACGTGGTTTAGCTACATAAATTATTATTTAAATACATAAATAAAATTATCAAGAGATATGAAAGCTTTGTGTTCGATATTAAGAGCACAGAATAATTTTGTTTTAAGGATTATTAACTAATTTGTGAAAATGGTAGTTTTGATTGAAAACCCAGTTACTTTATGTACATTTAATTAACACGAAACGCGTTTTCAATTTCTAGTTAGTTCACAGCATTATTGAGTTTCATATAACAACGTTATTATTTTTCAAAATTAATGACATTTGTTAAATTTATTGAAATTGTTTATTAAAGAATAACCTCATTGTAATTTTTAATCACTAAGGAACGAACAAATCTCATATTATATGTGAAATAGGTAAGATAGAATATAATAGTAAGTCTAAAGTCATGGTGTTTGAAAGAGAGAGTATGAAAACACTGTGCAATATAGTTGTGAATGATGAATACTTGGAGCAGGTCGATGAGTTTGTATATTTGGGAGTATGTTTACGAGAGATGGAGAGACTGATAGGGATATTGAAAGAAGGGTGAATGCAGGAAACTCCATCAACTGAGGACTGAATGCGGTTGGCGCTAACAAAAAGTTGTTCAAAGAAGCGAAGCTAGCAGTCCACAATGGAGTGCTTATACCGACCCTGATGTATGGCAGTGAGGCATAAAATTGGCAGAGGATGGATGAAAATAAACTGAATGCCGTAGAAATGAGATCTCTGAGGCGAATCTGTGATAAAACCATGTATGATCGTGTGGAAAATATTGAGATTCGTAAAGAATGCAAGGCTGATGAAAGCGTAATGAGTAAGATTAAGAAAGGGACGCTTTGATTGTTTGGGCATGTAGAGTGAAGAAAGGAGTATACGAAGAATATTTGACGCGAATGTGATTGGAATAAGAAGTCGGGGACTTCCGAGGAAGACATGGCACCATCAAGTGAATCAAATATTTGAGTCGGGCCATGTCAGAAGTCGAAATAATGGAAGAGAATGCATGAGACGATGTATGGATGTGAATGAAGCAAGAAGTGTATGCCAAGATCGAGTTGTTTGGCGGTCCGTTCTTTCTGCCTAACCCTGCGGAGAAACGGTGTGATGGTTAGTTAAGTTAAGTTTAAGTTAGGTAAGATATCGATTAAAATTACGGAAAGTAATACGGTCTCATTAGCTCAGTAGTTAGATTAGGTTAGGTTCGATTCCCGGATGCGATCGTTACCTTTTTATTTTCTGTGTCTTTTCTATTTCGCATTTCATTTGGATTTGTTCATATTATTTTCAATGATTATAGTTCAATCAAGTTATTGCCATGCAAAAGGTGAGGTAAAATATTTTTGACTTGATATTGGGAAATTTCATGTTTCCTGCGCTGTAACTAGTTATATATAGCGCTGTGTTTTCGTCTATTCGTTTGTTTTAGACAATTTTATTTTATTGTTGAGGAAGTATTTTGGGTAAAAACTTTTTTGCACCCTTCATCCAAGATGGTGGCTAACGCGAAGCTAACCCTAGATCGTAAACTTTTTTCAGGGTCCCAATCTTTTCAATATAAAATCTAAAAATCTTTTCAAAAAATGTGGGGTACCTTATGCAACCTAACTCAATGCAACACTAACTCAAAACAAAACACCTTTATTCACCGCGCTTCACACATTTTTAACACTTCATACAGTGAGTTCGACGTATTTATCTCAGCCCCTTATAATTTCAAACCTAAAATCAATAAATAACATTCACACAATACATATTACTCTATACTGACTGGATCCTTTCCCTTCCCCTCCCTCCCATCATCCTATCATCATAGGCTAACCTTGTAACCTTTATTTTTTAATCGAATAATTTCAGTACTTGAGTGAAAACCTAAAGTAAAATATATTTACCATACATAATAATTATTGTAAACTGTTGCTCTTCCAAATAAAATAAAATCAAATTTAGGCCTTTTTATGTTTCTATTGACTAGACTATAAGTATTATAATTAATTTTGTGTTGAATTTTTGAAGTATTGCACCATCATTAAGATAGGTAGATGTATTTCAAAGTGTGCATCAAATTTCCGTGTGATAGACTATAGCACTCCATCATCGCATTATACTAACAGGGATTCCATTCCACTCCCCGCGGAATTGGGCTTACTTGCAAGGTGAGACGCTAGAAATAAACTGCAATAGGAGAGTTATTAGATACCGTGCGAATGCATTAATAAATCAATGTACTTTTCTAAATCAAGAAATTAAACTGTGTAAAACTGTAAAGCACATAGTTTTGTAACGCGGAAATTTTGCTTAAACTCTCCTTAAGGCGGAAGCTATTATTAATCTATACTATTAGTCGGTTTACATTATGAAAACCAATAAATGTCAATTTTTTTCCATAGAACATTATGAACGCACGTAAGAAAAATAAATCGAAATACTGCTTTTCAGCTACGATAACCTTGATTATTATTTTTTTTTTCTTACACAATTCTAAAACAAATAAATACAAAGCCGCATTTTCTCTCACAACAAACATTTCCAGACTCCGCTTGCCAAGCGAATTTTATGCCTATTACCTATATCTGTGGTGACATAAGACACACAGCTTGTAGCTTATTATATTTTTTGCTGGTATATTCCTCTTAACCCTTTAGGTGCCACATGTATTTTAAAAAAATGCTGGAGAAGTGTCGATAATCCATGAATTTATATATATTTTTTTATTTTGATTACTTTTATTTTTAGACACATGTTTTCAATAATGTGACGTAATTTTAGAACCGTGGGTATCGTTCTGTGGCACTCAAGTACAATAATGTATCGGGACGATATATCGTTCGGTGGCACCTAAAGGGTTAAGGGTAAATGCGACGTGATACGCGCTCACAGATGGCGCGACAAACGCTTCTAGGACTTGATGATTTTGAATATTGAGATGATTTGTTTGTTGGTGGGTGTACACATGGAATACGAAAATGAATATTTTGTTATTGTCAGTTTAAAGCAAAAAAATTGTATTTTGTTAATGTCACAATATATTGTATTTTTATAAGTTTCTTGGAGGACTTGACGTTTAAACCTACAATAACAATTTATTCCATTTCATTTTCTGTGTGTAGAACCGCCAACAAACAATTCATTTCAATACTTAAAAGCATTGCCTGTGTTCGATTCCAATGGTAAGATCATTTTATTGGTTTATTAGTATTTTTCACATTTTAATGTTATTCTTTGTTTAATCATTTTTATTTCAATTCAGAATGTGATTGCTCCTTTATATTGGACTCTTCTATATTATTTTGACATTAACTATGAAAGTGGGCGGACACAGTTAAGATGATCAACGATAAAAATGCTTGGAAACAGGCGAACAAAAACCTTGGCTGAACGGTGCCTCAGGTTGATCAATAGAAAAGTTAGTCAGTCTACTTTTTTCCTTCCTCTGGCAGTTCCATGACACTGCCATACATCGGGGTTAGTGTCAGCACTCCACCCAACCCTACTTCTTTTTAGTATTATGCATTCATCCTTCTTTTTACATCCTTATCAGCATTTCCATCTCTCGTGAACATACTTCTCAAATACACACATTTTTAAACTCTACACTTCCTCCAAGTATTCATCGTTAATGGCACAGCGTTTTCATGGTCTCTATTTCAAACAAAAGCGATAGAAATTTATCTATGAAAAGAGTTTGTTTGAGCCTTTATGTGTACCAAGGCCAAGCTTTCAATTTATCACGTTGCTAACATTATTGTCACATGTTGTGCTCTTGTCCCCCCTCCTATCCTCGCGCTCGTTGGCATTGCTTCGGGTTCCTAGTAGCGGCCCTTATCATATCTCAAGGATAGTTAAAACTTTTATGCCGAGACATCATCGCTCATTATTAATATTGCGAAACTTTGGAACATGTTGTTTTTTCGCTTGTCGAATAACTTGCTCCTTTATTTCCTTTGCTCCTGGTCCGACATAAATATTTATTTTCCTGTTTTCCTTTTAATATTACAAAAAAAAATCTTCTAGACATGAAGAGCGGATGAACGATTCACAGGAGTGTAAGGATGAGACAGTGAATGATTTCAGAATTCTAGGACGTCTTGGCACTATCAAGTTGATTACATATTTGGGTCGGGTCATTCATAAGTTAGAATAAAAGAAAAGTATGACGTATGAAATGGATATGAATGGTGCAAGTAGTATATGTAAAGACAGAGTTGTGTGGCAATCCATCCTCTCTGCCCACCCCTGCGGAGAAAGGGTGTGATGATAATGTTGTTAATTTTTTGAAATCCTACTTGAGACATGCCTCACTAAAAAAAAAACTATGAACATTTGAAAATTCGATATCTTCGTGTCCTAACTTTTGAAAAACGGCTTGTTTTAACTTTCTATTTTGTTAACATTAACGTTTCACACGGAAACAGCTGTGCAATTTCCATGACGCCAAAGCTCACCGTTCCGGAGTTTGATTGCTGCATCGGTAGCCAGATATTCAACCTTATTATTAGTATAAATTATTATTATTAGTACCGAGAGATGAACTTTTGGCTTCCCAACGAAAACCGCTCACGATTTCACGTAACTGATATGCATATTATTTCTCGAAAACAGCTACTATGTACAGTTTACAGCAAAGGATGTGCGAGTTGCCTTAGAGCAGTGGTGCACAACACGCAGCCCGCGGCCGCTTGGGGCACGAGAGCACGTTTCGCGAGGCCCGCGGGCGTTTTCATGCGGCCCACTTGGTTAAACAAAATTAATAAAAATCAACAGAATTCATTTATTTTTTTTGAACGTGGGCCTAGAATAATTTTCGCCGTCGGCGCCTTTTTTGTTTCAAACGAGTTCTGTTTTATAGCAGTTCACGGCCAAATGTTGTTTCTGATAAAATACAAGTAAATTTTGATATTTCTTATTATGATCAAAATATTTAACGGTTTCTGTTCTGTTTTACAAAAATAGGAAAAGGAATCGCGACAAACTTATCCGTGTTTTATGTTTTCATTCAGCCGCCCAAAATTACAAGCATTTATATACACGCTCTTTAAAAATTCAGATTAATGCAAATCGACTCCTTTATTGCTTTGAACTTGAAAATGGTCAATTTTCGGGTTAACGTCTTACTAAATACTAAAAAGGTTATCCGACCAAATTTTATTTGTTACACATACATGGAAATTTTGTTTTATAATATGTGTATACTGGCTCCGGATAGTTGGGGTGTTTGTACGCTATCGCCACCGACTGTAAAGTTAACCACGTCAAGTTGTGGGTACCCCTGCGAATCGCGAACGTGTTAAAAATCGATAAATTGGCCCTCCGACTAAAAAGTTTTTACATCACTGCCTTAGAGTGCAACTGAGCAGATTTTGGGCCAATGGTATTCAATATAATATACATTTATGTCTATAGGAAGGAAGAGGATGCCTATGATAGGTTTATGTTACACAGCATCTAATTCTTCCCCTATTAAGTCATAAACAACCCCTAGAATCTTCCGTCTTGCCAGGTATCGCTTGCAAATATACATGATGTGATATCATAAATACAGGTAGAGTTACTGACGTCCATTAATATTGTTGTAACTTAATTTTTTTCTTTATATAAATTGAAAATACACTTTGTATATACCACTTTACTTAAAATATATAAATATTTCCACATGTTTCGATAGCAATGCTATCATCTTCAGGAATAAATGAATACTATAATAATACATTAATAATAATAATAATAATAGTTGGATGACTTGTATAGCGCCGTTTTTGTTAAAAATCACCTCAAGGGCGCTATCGAAACATGTAGAAATATTTATATATTTTAAGTAAAGTGGTATATACAAAGTGTATTTTCAATTTATATAATTAATAATGATGCCACAAAGTTACCAAGCATTTGAAGAAATTATAATTTTTTTCTATTTAATCTGGCAATATACAAGGTGTCCGGAGGTAATGATCAGTAACTTCGAGGGGTGATTCTATATGATAGTACTTACAAGTAAAAAGGACAAATAACTTTTTAATAAATTACAATATTTAAAGGTAGTTTTCATGTAAAAAAGTTGAATGTTTTGTGTTTTTAATATTTCGTCTTTTAGACCCATATTTTATATTATAAGGAGACTTAAAAGGGGAAGGTTCCTTTCGAGATCGAGTAGTGACTTTTTTTATAATATTTTAATTTATTTACACCATTGTTAGCAATAAATTTCAACATACTGAATCTACTTCCCAAAATAATACTCGCCCTGACGGACACATAATCGAATTTAATTGATCGCTGGCTAGTTTGTATTAAATATAGAGGGAATAATGATTTGAATGCCTTTTGTAACATAGATTTTAATCTGTGGTTTTAATTACTAAGCTATTTATTTGCTTTTATACAAACAAATTTTAGTTGCTAGAAATTTCAACAGTTTGTATGGAAAGATAAAAAAATAAAAGTAACGTAATTTCGAATAAAGTTGGTTTTCTTTTTTACTTCTACCCTCATATAGAATCTTCTCCAGAAGTTACTGCACTTTACCCCCGGACACCATGTATAATATTCACCTGAAACTGTGGTAGATAGTTTTATTTACTACGTATGTATTTTGATCATTATCTAGATTACAAATAAATTGGGACAGAACTTTCCAATCATACAAAAAGATAGCAGCTAATAAAATGGGAATTAATTGAGGATAACATTGGCAAGTCTTAAATTAAAGTCATTATCTCACTGGTTAGAGCGCTGTCCTGGTAATAGATAATTTTTTTACAGTACATAGGAGACCCTGAAATAAATGATTTCCTTCAACGCCTATGTCATCTTTCGGTATGCTGCGTGGAGGGTCTTTTAGAGGATAGGAAGGAGTGAACTTGTGTCTTGAAGAGACCCATGTTGTAGGAGGGACGAAACACAGAGGCCGGCAGATCTTTGCACAGCCGAGCTGTTGAATACTAGAATGAGTCGTAGTAGCGACCCGTTCTCAAGTTACAAATTTCAACCGTGTACAAATGTTGGGCGCGCGTTTGGCGTATTTCTCGACTGTGCACCGGTGCTAAAGGGATCAATGACGCTAGTTCCTCGGAGCATCTTCCATTAAAATAGTGGTTGAACAACTACATCATTCCCACCTGACGTCTGTGCTCTAAAGATTGCAATCCTTTTGTTAAGATAGTTGAATTTATCGTACAGACCGCCCGTTTCTGCACAGAATCAACGGTTTTTTTCAGATATTTTGGGGTTCCCTACCAGAGGTGGCTGCCAAATTGTACATCGGGACGTACTTGCGATTTGTACTATTAAAGTATCTGCGGGCTCTGTACAGTACACCCAGCTTCTGAGAGGTTAACTTTACTCTGGCTTCGATGGAGTCCCATACCTGAGCTGGTCACTTCGTGTTACACCAAGCATATCAATGGAGGATTTTTTTAGAAGATTGCTTCCATTAAAGGAGACTAGATTGTCATTTCGATACATTTTAGACGTAATCAGACCTGATTGGGTCTTTGGAATATTAATATTCTTACTTAATACTTATTACTTTTACTATTTAGTTTTACATCACTACTAGAACTTTTTCCTTATTTAGACTGTTATAAAGCAAAACAAATAAGTCGCTTAGACAGATCGATTATTCAAAAGGAATGGAGATGTTAGGATAGGACTAAACAGAAGGTTATTAAAAGGTTTAGAGAGAACTGTTTAAGATTAGTTGGAGGTTAAAGGTGAATGTGATTTGTAAATTATTTAATTAGTGTTTCAGAATAGTTCATCGATAAATTCGGTAAACCCGACTTAACTAGGTTTATTAATAAAACCACTGAATAGATAAACTGACAGACGTGCGTTGCGAGCGTGTCCGTGTGCCTGAAATAAACTTATTTTTTCCTTGTTTCTAGTGAAATTGATAACACAAATTATATTACTGAATTTCTTTCTTGAACAGACAGTCTATATCATTGGCCCAGGAATTGAAAGGTTTCACCTAAATTGATTGATTATCTGTTTAGCGAAGATAAACGCGTTGTTTTAAAGGGAGTTTCATCCACTAATACGGAATCTCCAAATATGCCGACAACATTCCCAATTCTATTACTTAATTTATGCAGTCGATATTTAGGTGTGTGAGCCTCATACTTTGTTTTAAAATTGTCGCAGGAAAAGGTCGCAATTTCTCTAGTATATTCGGTCGTTACATATGTTCTTATTTTGGCGAGAATTTCAAAGCTGTCAATACTATAATTAATAATTTTATTTAATAGGACGACGGTCTGAGACAATCCGCCTGTCGGACTGCGTAATCTCTTTCATCAGATTGATATAACTACATAATAAATATTTTGAATTGGAAAATTCAGTTTAAAATTAATAAATTTAAATCTAACCATGTACATATTCTCAATACGCCTAACTAATCCAATAGCCAAACGATATGATGGGGTTTTCCGTGAGAATTTTAAATCACGTTCGAATTTGTATTCAATTTCTTTCGCCCTCTGATACGAACGTGCTCCATCTTCGTTGTATTCCCTCACGAAATAAACATATTTTCTCCTTATGAAAAACCTTATTTCTTACTTTATTAAATATGCATATTGCTTCTCACATCGTGCGGGAATAGGATTTTCTCTTCAACCTCCCACCCCCCACCCCCACCCCCTGATAGCGGTGAAGGCTGATTGAACGCCACCCTTTATTGTCCTTTCATCCATACTTCGCTCTTTCCATATTCATGCACCCTTCATAATTATAACATTTTCGTTAAACTCCCTGCCTACTTAACTATGCGAATTTCCTTAAGAGAGTCCCGAGACATCCCCATTTTCATGTATTCTTTCAATTATTGTTTGAAAAAAAAAAGGTGTGATTATTGCTTCGTTCGTTTGAAAGAACATCAGGTCTCTAAGGGTGTGTTTCACTTAAAATGACAAATTATGCATTTTATATGAAAAAATAATAATTTTATTAATTCTAAAAAATTTTATACGCATTATAATATGACTTTTGTATGTAGATTCTTATTACCGAAATGTTATGATTGAAATAATTAATGAATTTGTGTTTATAGTTCTCACACATTTCTACACTACTCTTATTTGATTAGGTCCTTTGTTTGCCTTTATTTACCTGAAATCACACCCTACACGTGTCAATAGCCAAGGTTGAATTATTCGCACAACGTAACCGTGTGACCCCAGTAATTAATTTTCGACCCTATGACGCATTTACAAATATGTCCCTCTGTTCCTTTGCTACACAATGCGTTTAGAAACTGTTTAATCTTAGCCCAATAAATAGGGATGCAACTAGCCAAATCAGTCGGTTATCCGACGACTTTCGTGGAGTTTGTGTTTCGTTTAAAAAATCCTTACCCAGGTCCCTGAAAAGTTAGCCAGCGAATAATGGTCAATGTCTGTGAGCCTTCAGTACACTATCAAATCCAGTAATTTAAATTAAAAAAAAAACGATTTTAGGGATGTGTAAGTCAAAATTAAATATACAAATTTCCTTTCCAAATATAATCCTGGCTGTGCCGCCTGAACGAGTAGCTAGAATCCAATGAAAAAAAAAGCACGCAAAGCCGGTATTGCCAGCAATTGAAAATCGAAAATGCAAATTGTTTGTTCGCTCTAGATGGGGAGGAAAAAATCTGTTAACCCTATATTTTCCAATATACGTATGGTACGAAAGGATTAATAACCTTTCATGTGTACTACAAACCAAATTTTCACCAACTCTTAAAAAATGTATTGCATTGAAGTAAAATGTATTTAAGCCCAAGGAAAAGAATGAGGAATTTTCATTAAAAATAAGCAAAATAGGTCTCCAGATGTCATTGATCAGGTACCTCTTCCAACCTTTATAATTACTTCAGACCCCTGGTGAGATTGCAAAATACTCTAAAATATTGACAAAAGACCGAAATTGTTTTTTTTAACCTCTTTTTTACCCCTGTTAGTATCGTAATCAGAACCTTCGGTTAATAGTGCATTGGGTTCTCATTCAGGCATCACATGTTCAATTATTCTAGATAAGTCTTCCATCATGTCACATGCAACTCCGTTTATATTAATTAAAGTAGAAGGAATTGAAATAAAAAGTATGATTTTTTAATTTTTTATTATGATTTGTTTTGTATAAACCACTATTTAATAAATAAATACCAACATGTTTCGAAACGAATGATCGCTTCGCCAGTATAATAATTAGTAATGATAATAATGTCTACAAATACAACTGGTTTGCAGCTAGATATATTTGAAATTAGAAATAGTGTTATTAGTAAAAGAAATATTATTGAAAACCAAATATTCATTTTAAATATCTTAAATTTATTTTCTCATTATTACCTATATTTAGAATAATAATTTTTATTGTAATGTCTTGGTTTTTCTTTGGTTTTGTTTAAATTTATATTGTCTAATATAAATATAATATAAGTGTCGTATAATACTTTTGTTCATTTTATATGATTATTTTTACATTGATATTCAATTATCTACCTTATTTTAAATTTGTATCTATGCATATGTTATTATTTGTTTGTATGCTGTGTATCCTGACAAGGGAACCATTAGTTTCAAAACATGTTGATATTTATTTATTAAATAGTGGTTTATACAAAATAACTGTAAATAATTTAATTGTCAAAGTTGCTACTTAGTGATTTCACCGAAATTGAAGATGTTCGTTTAATCGTTTCTTCACGTCATGTTATAATTTCGCATTTGTCCTCACTGGAATTAAGCCTGTATCGAGGTTAACAATCTAGTGATTGTATTATGATATATCATATAAATGATTATTCTAATATGTTCGTACCTTTTTTATATGAATACCGCGCATAAGAGTCCCCACTGCTCCCAACCGTCTGGATCCAATGAGACTATGGCATTCCCAATTGGGGAATGTTGTGAGTCTGAAGTTATTGGGGAGGGGAAGGAGAAGGGGAAGAGGAAGGTGGGGAAATACCTGGCTATTCAGATCTGGTCACCAATCACGGCTAAAAGCCATTTCAAGCAACGTTTCAATTCTGAATGGTCGTCTTTTACTAGGGCGATACTGAGAGTATCTTCCACTCTTAACCAGTCCTTAATAAAAAACATTAATGAGTAATATATCTAACTCCGAATTTTTTAATATTATGCCAAAAATGTTCTCCGTGATAATTGTTTCTGAAGTGACCTAAATTGGAATCAGTTCAAATAACCCAAGTTTCTCGAAATCATTAATAGCTCTTTTCAAGCCCATTTAGCATGTCTGTACGCGAAACACATTAAAAAAAAAGTATTTATTTCTGTTTGAAAGACGAATTAAATTCCTTACAACATGTTCTTCTTTCGAGTTTATTATTTTCCTTTCATCTATATATTAAAAAATATATTTTTTTCAATAATTTTTATATAACCTTTCTTATTTTTTAAATATTCTTGATGTTTGCGTAATCTGATTGATTCGTTTTCGTGAGTGATTTAAGCATAAGTATTTTTTTTAAATAATTTCTTCAAAAGATTGGAATTTTCTTTGTGGCGTCATTATTAATAAATGAATTAAAGTCATTCATTATCAATAATATCATTCATTCTTTTGACATAAATAAAAATTATTAAATTTTACATATAAATAAAACAAAGACAAATTTTAAAATTTAGAAATCAGAGAAAGTGTTAATGGTTAGTTTAATATAAATAATAAACAAACATTTTTTTTTTCAAAAGCTGTCTCTTGAATTTGTTTTCATTTTGATATTAATAATTTATTTTTTTTTCCAAATTTTTAATTTAAATTTCGATATTCAATGTTTTAAAATGATTTTTTTAAACATTTTTAATTAATTATTACCCGCTTTATCCAATTTTTATTTATTTTTAAAATTTGTCTATTTTTACATTATTGTGTTCTGTGTTTATTTTTTGTCTGTACTTGAAATTATTATTTTTTAGTATTATATATATTCCCGTAAGAAAGCATGATTTTCGAAACATTTTGATATCTGTGCATATTAATAAAGTGGTGAATAGAAATTAATTTTTTAAATTAATTTATTTAATATTCTATTCTATCAATTAATTTTATTATAAACTGTTACTTCATGATGGAACTGCATTAAATGTGATTTTTTAAAATTAAAATATCTTTATAACTTTTTCCTCTTGTTAAATCTGAAAAATATTTCAATACATTTTTTTTTTACTATGAAAATGTTAACTTTCTTGTTTTCCCGAAGCTTCTGAAATTTTCGCACAGATGTCGCTACGCGGTCTCACTGGAAAAATATGGTTCGCTTCCTCGCTAAATATCGGGTAGTCTTGACTCCGCTTGGGGAAAATGTTCAAAGATGTCTCTAAAATAACCGAATTTTCACTGCTACCCTTAATATAAACTTTCTCCGAGTTTATGTAGAGGTCTCTAGCGTGGTTTTATATTCTTACTTAAATTGAATCGTTAAGATATTAAGTATATAAAGATGATATCAAACATATGACTCCCTTTTTATTAATACCAGCTTCAATACCCGGAATCGCCCGAGATTTATGGACCCTTTTATATACATATATTTTTTTGATAATTGAAATTATTTTTTTGTTAAATAATATTTCAAAGCTCTGTAGCTCATGGTGGAAATGACTTAAACATCATTTTTTTTTAAAATATAAATACCACACAAGAGTCCAGCTATGCTGAGCCAGTGGGATTACGGCATCCCCAATTGGTGTGTATTTTGTTACTTATGGGAGTGACGACGGGAAGAAGATGGACAGAGGAAAGTTTATAATTACCTGGCTATTAAGATCTAGTCATCAAACATGATCAACGCCATTTCAAGCAACGCAACGTTTCGATTCTAGATGGTGCTCTTCCACCAGGGCGATACTGAGAGTATCTACCACACTGTTTACTTAACGTGGAAATTCTAAGAAAAAAAGCTAGCGATTACAGATTCCTTTATAAAATAATTTCTCATGGAAACAATCGCGCTTGAGGTAATAAATACCTCATAAAAATGGCGCTATATAAATTACCCTAAATATGAGTACGTATTATTATAAAAATTTACTGTTCTTCTTTATAGCGTTTCTCATTTTCTCAATTTTCATTTAGTTTTGACATTCCTAGAAATAATTTCGCCTGGCAAGTATGCTGGAAACACTGAATATCATATAAATGAGTTTTTTTCCATTTTCATTGTTTTTTTGACACCCTTCGCTTCCGTAACCTTTTCGTAGACACGGTTTAATTTGACGTTTATTATCCAACACGTTAAAAACTATTTCAAAGGTTTTGTTAAACGAGCATTTAATTTAATATTTTTAAATATTTAACTCTGGAAAACTATTAACCTTCGCAAAAAAATATATGTATATATATCTCAATATATATTTTTTAATATATAAGGTGCCTAACGTCCATTTTCATTTTGTTCTTAACTTGAATGTAAGGAGGAACTTCAGTGAAAAATATAATGGCTTTAATAATATATATATTCATATGGATCAACAAACATCGATTCGGAATATATAACTTTTTATATATATATACGTAGAATTTATAAATCTTTATTTGAAATTGCATAAAAAATCATCTCATCAAAACACGTTGTTATGTTGGTATGCAAGGAGGAACTTCAGTGAAAAATGTAATGGCTTTAATAAAATATATTCATATGGATCAAGAAACATCGTTTCTGAATATATAACTTTTGATATATATAGTTATACGTAGAATTTATAAATTTTTAATTTAAAGTGAATGAAAAATCATCTCATCAAAACACGTTGTTATGTTGGTGCCATTGCATTTGGATCATCTGACGTCACGTGCACATTCATTTTTTGTATGAGTATGAACGTTTTTAATTTTAATTTTTGTTTTACATTTTAAATATGTATTTTTTTTTAACTTTTGGCGAAATTTATACTCAAGTTGGGTGATTTTAAGCTCTATAATTGTTGTTCAATATAAAAAAAATCTCTTGCCAATGAAAAAAAAATAGAGTGTTCACGAGCAAACCAATTATCAATACGGATATTATGATAATGTTAATGCTCCATACTATTATTATTCTTGGAATTAAAGTTTCTAAAATGATACATAATTTTCTTACTTATGTTTAGTAATTGTTTTCCATGGTTAGAATATAAAATTATATACGGTAAAGCTCGTCTTTGTTTTGACAGTTCACATTCTAACCTGAAAACTGATCAAAAACGACCGGCCTTAGATTTGGAGCGTTTTGACGGGCTTTGAAAAATTGAAACTTGGAAAATTATTTAAATATGAAAACAGGCCTTAAAAAAAATGGAGAATACTGGCATTTAAGTTAGAACGTCATAATTGATCGCCATGACAACTTTTATATGAGAAATATTGTTTAAAACATCTAAATTATATATTCCATAAATAAACTATCATAACGAACGCAGTTGATCTAAAAAAAAAAAAGTGCTTAAATGATCGTTAAATACAGTTTTATATTGAGGTACTCATATATACCGCTAGACCTCGAGGATGTTAATGCTCTGCCAATATAAAATGTCTGCACGGAACGTTCCTTTGTTAATTTTCCAATTAATGTATTTAAAACTCTTAATGTCATTTCTGTCCCGAGGTATAAACTAAAAAAAATGAAAAAATCTTTAATATTTAAAATTAATACTACCTCTTCTTTTTGCCACTAATTTAACACATAAGACTAAAGTAGTAACCAGACAATCATATGCATAAATTGACGAAATTCACCCGTAAATTGCATAGCCAGGCTAGCCGGTCGGTGCTCACCTAAAGTCACTTATGGAAAAAGTTTAAAAAATTCACACATATTTAAATTTTTTTTTTAATGTAAATCAAATTTAATAATGTCATTATTAAGTTCTGCAAGTATTTTTAGTTGTTATTATTGTGACAGCTGTTTCGGCGTTTAAGGCCATTTTCAAACTGTGGTTAATCCACATTGCGACGACTTATTTATATGATTTAATTTACCCCCACTCCTTTAAAAAATTGGATGGATGGGTAATGATTTATTATGCGTTTTACACATTATAAATGTGAAAAACTCACGGAATTCAGAATTTTAATTGCTTTCTAACTAAATCGGTTTTACAGATAATAAATCATTACCCATCCATCCAATTTTTTAAAGGAATGGGGGTAAATTAAATCATATAAATAAGTCGTCGCAATGTGGATTAACCCCAGTTTGAAAATGGCCTTAAACGCCGAAACAGCTGTCACAATAATAACAACTTAAAATACCTGCAGAACTTAATAATAACATTATTAAATTTGATTTACATTAAATTTAAAAAAAAATTAAATGGAGTTCTACGAATTGAACACAAAAACAATTAATAATTCACACATAGTTGCGCAAATGCGTCCACAGCCAGCAACACTGTAAATAACTAAAAGTATTAAAAAAAAAAAAAAATGGCAATATCCATTAGAAGCTTCTTACGCTTTTTAAGGTCATTATATAAACATTTACCAGTCCTAAAAATTTTAAGTATTTCAAATAGCCAACTCTTCTTGTGCCACCAATCTTCTAATAAATGTAACATCAATAGAAAAATAGAAAAGGATAAAATAGCAACTGTAAAAATATCATCTCTATACTGTAATTTTCTAATAAAACTGTCTTCATGTGAAGCGTCCTGCGAGGTAAGTATGTTTTTCCGTATCTATTTGTGCATAATTAGATAAAGAATAGGAATTAAGATTTGTACAGCGCCCTTGAGGTGATTTCTCACAAAAGCGGCGCTATACAAGTAATCCAATTATTATGATTATAATATTATGCAATGTGCAGTTTTTTCTAATATTGTATCTTGGGCGTGCAAAATCGTATTTTTCCAGGCAAAAACTTTATAATATAACGTGTTAATCTGGGGTGACCTGTCAGGTAATAACATAAATCCTAACAAGTGGTATTTGTACTGCGCCCCTGGGGTGATTTTTCACAAAAGCGGCGTTACAAAAATCATCCAATTATAATTTTCTTTCATTATTATGATTTTAAGAATTTGAAGAATATCAACGTATTAAAATCAATTTATTGTTTTTATTTATTTATTATTTACTGTAAATAATCAATAAATAAATAATGCTTCTATGCTGTCATTGATTTACAAAAGAAGACCTTACGGCTCCTATTTCTCAGTTAGACTAATGAAATTGATTTTTTTTCAACGGAGAATTTCTGTTTTAAAATGTTTAAAAAATTGAAAAAATTGGTAATTGAAGTAAGGGAAGATTTATTTTACTCGGGCGTGTCACACACACAATACACTTCTATCGGTTTATCTCTTCAGTGGGTGTATCGACATTTTTTTTATGAAACATTTCTTATTTTATTGTGTGTCTTGACATTTAGATTTTTTTAAAAACTTTAATATGATATCGACTGTAAAACCTCACATCTCAAAATATTATAAATAGAAAAGAAATATTTTTCATCACTTCCGTAACCAAAAAATATTCGCTCTCGTACAAAATTCACGATTCAAAATTATTGTTACGAATTGAAAAGTATTCATTTTTATCGTCTCCTGTAAAGTTTTCATTTTGTGGCTTAAAGGGTTTTTACCTATGTACATTCGATACATTCGTAGTTCTTCTACCCACATATACGTTAACTGTTTCACGTTTGGAAAGCCGCCAAAAGGGCAGGATCGTATAAAAAGTTTGAACGTTCTGCTGACATTTAAGGGAGTCCCTATTCAATTCTCCGTCCCCGGGCGCCTCCGTTTAAACAACTCGTCCCTTATTTTTCCCTCGCCCTTCTGTCTTCTGACTCTCCTCCCCGCACAGGTTCTGTGCAGACTGAAGAATATAAATTAATAGTAACCATCTGTAATCTCCCTGCGGGGAATCTACGCAGAACAGGGCTGGTCAAATTAATATTAATGTGTAATCAAGATAATATTTAAAAAAATCTTAAATGAAGTATGTAACAGAAAGACACAGAAAATAACAAAAAAGGTAATCGTCGCATCTGGGACTCGAATCTAGAACCTCTCGGTTTATCCGGGACCAGCGCTCTAATTCAATGAGCTAATGCCACCCTTTCTCCATCGCTTTTATCGATGTCATACGTCGATTTAAGCATTCTTAATATCATCTTCATTTACTTTCCATATATTTTTTGCTTGCTCTCCTTCAATATTGACCGCAATAATCTACCCGAATTCATTTGCATTCTAGATAGTGTCTCGGATATACCTTTCCAATTTTATCTAAATAGGATATCTATTGGCTTTTTCTATAAGTCTTGGATTAATATACGAAGAGGTTTATAAGCTTCAATAAGTTATTCAAATAAAAAATATTATTATTCAATTAAATAAATTCTCTGTTTTGTCACTGTTTTTCCCCAGTTACAGGTACAGGTACATGCGCAAGCGCAAGCACGAGCCCAAGCACAAGCACACAGTACACGACTGCCCCGATGGGTAAGAGAATGGTTGGGAAGTACCTGAATATTCAGATTTGGTCACTAATTATGGCTAATGGCATTTACAACTTTTTGATTTTGAATGGCGGTCTTTCACCAGGACGATTCTGAGATTGTCTACCACCCTGAACCGCAAATATACTACATTTTATTTTATATCGTTAATTTGTGAAACTGTTTGGAAAAATCGGGAAATCGGAAATATATTGCACGAATCTACATAAACGTTTTAGCGCTGAGGGTAGGGTACGCGAAAAAAGATACGTTTCATCCTTTAATACAGTGATGCTCAACCTTTTTGGCGGAGCGCCAATTTATCCATTTTCACTTTGTTCGCGGGCTACAGTGAGTAGGGTACATTTGGCTTTGCATAGTTGATTTTGCAGCGGTGTCGATAACCTGCTAAATCGGTATTTTAAAATACATCATATAACCTACAAACGAATCGCCATAGGCGAATTTTTCTCCAACCGCTAAAGCAATAAATACGGCCGGTTTTGATGATTCTAAAATAATTAAAGAACATGAGAAAATAATGCTTTTAATTTTGGAAAGCTAATATAAAATAGTCTGATAAAAGTTTGTTGCTCATGTAAGAAAAGCTAATTATTTTGAGCGGCTGATTCAAAACATTGAGAACGGATTTAAGGTTTCTTTTGCAGAACAGAACAGAACCGTTCAATATTTTTTACCGCAAACATTTTAATGGTTCGCGGACCGCGAGTTCTGGATCACCGATTTAATGGTTTCATTAAACTCAAATCGCACATTAACTTACAACCCTGTTTCAGGGGCTCCGTTACTTTTATTGTAGGTCTACAGTCTACACATCTAGCTAGGTCCCCCCCTGTACCCAGTATCCCTGGATATATGCACTAAGCCCCAGTGTCTAGTACCAGGAGCCAATGAGATTACGGGGATAGATTCCCGTTCTTTGGGCGGCGCGGCGGCGGTTGGCCTGAGCGCCGCGACGCTGAATTCGTTAGTGTCGAACAAAGAAACGACGCTTAAATACCCTCGTTGGATGTGCTACCACGGCAGTACATTTTCCATTTTAAATCGAATTTCGGCCAGATTTATTTGCTTTTTTGTTTTTGCTACGCTCTTTCTGTGGTCTAACACGATTCCAAATACACGTTTCTCTGCGGCAATTTGTGAATGGCGCCCATTTAAATAAGTGCTTATCGTTTTACCGCATTTTTGTCTTCTATTTTGTTCTAGTCCATATTTTTTTTGTAATCTGCGTTTATTGTGGTTGAAATTCATAATATTCATCTATTTAATCCACGCACATATGATTTAATATCTAGCAATAGTACGATTCTTTTCTAAAAGAAGTTTGGTTTTATGATATTTTGAATAAGTGAATACCTTGAATAATCCAGGCTGTGATATGTATTTTGGATATTGTATTTATAGTTAGTAGTTGTTTCATAATTGTGGGCATACAATTATGGTCTTTAATTGGATAGTAATAAAAGTGTCTTTGCCCGTGTGAGGTGTATGTTATTGGGATATTCAGTGTTTTATTTGTTGAGGATCTGGTTTTTTATGTGTTTTGATGTTGAATTTTTATTTTTATTTATTTTTTCTTTATAAAACAACACACAACGGATTGATCGATATCTGTCTCACTTGGAAATTCCCATGTCGAAACAGGCGTGGGTTCATAAATTATGTAATAATGTTAAATAATACAGTAATTAATATAAATACAGGTTAGGTTGTTACAGATTTTGCATAAAGTTGTTTTTATTATCATGACATCTAATTTTTAAAAATTTTCAATTGAGTTTGTATAGAACGATACTTGAAGGATGAGTTTAATTGTCGCTTTTTGTAATTTATCTATTTAAATTTTTATACATAAATGAAATGTACGGGAGATCCCAGTGAGGATATCATTTATGTAGAAAAAAGGTAAATGTATATAATGAGTTTATTATTATTAATGAGAATTTAATACCCCTAGACCGACTGCCGGAGAGTATTCCTCCTGTATAACGGCTTCCTTTGTGTAGCGGATGACATTTTCAAATTTTAATTTAATTATTTGTCCCTATGTTATTCAATACTAAGGATGTTCGCAATTTCACGAAGTAAAGTCGTTTGTATTTTTAAAACCTTTTCTTGGATTATGGAACTGCAGCGAAGCCACCGAGAGATCATAAACCTTCACATATAAATCTAAATAGAAGATGAACAGAAATAGAACTCTGTCTTGGCACACTCTCCTTGCTTCGTTTACATTCATGCTTCGTCTCATATGTACTCTTCCTTCATTATGTGTCTTAAAATGACCATTGATCATGATTCAAGTATTTTATTCATTTGGTCGAGCCATTCTCGAGTGAGCTGGATGAGTCGCAACAAAGGTGAGTCAATAATACAAAAGGACATGCTGTAACCGAATTACGATTATGCATGGTTTTATCAAACCTACACCTCAGTGATATCATTTCTACGGCATTCACTTTTATCTTTCCTCTACCTGTTCCACGCTTCACTGCCATACATCAGGATAGATTAATATATTATAAAGGGTAACAATTATTTTTATAAACAATAATTATTAGCCTGAAACACTCATCCAAATTGAAAAAACCTTCCGAGAAAAGATAAATGTCGCCGACAGGACTCGAACCTGCACCCTTCTGATTGCTGGTGAGATGCTCTACCGTTTAGCTACGTCGGCTTATTGCAAACCCGCCAAGTTAATCAATATATACTAGATGTTTACTAAAGCTTTAATTAAAAAAATACATACAGTTTGGATGGGTATTACAAGTAATACAGATCCGGAATGAAGTTGTGTATGAAGGAGGCAGTGCAGCCGTTCCCCTTAAAGGTGTCAAAGTATTGCTATGTGCCAATGATAATAAATTATGTAAAGAAATAACTCTCAAACCACTGTCAAATTCTTCAGTCTAATATCGACATGCTAAATAACTAACTAGTGCTTACAAAATAATTGTATTTAAATGTAAAACTTTGATTTTTTCCCAAAAAAAACCTTTCTGTTTTTTTACTACTCAATAAATTAAATAAATTTAGAAAGAGTGTTGGAAATGAGAGATCTTGGCATAATAATGGATTTTCCTAGTTTTTGTTGTTGTTATGTATTACTATTTACTTAATATTATATGTGTATTATTATATACTTATTACTATTTTCTGATTATTATTTACTTTTAATTATTTAATTTTTATTGTTTTTTTTATTATTTACTTATTTTTATGCATGTATTATTATTTACTTAATATTATTTACCTATTATTACTTACTCACTACTTCTTGTTAACAAACATATGGTCACCCTATGATTGTGGCTAATCAGAGGACAGATACTTTATGATAGTTATTTAGGTTACAATTAAATCATTATTGTTGTAATCTATAAACGTACGCCCAACTTAAAGATTTACTGTAGATTTTATAGTTGTTTAAAGTCTGAATAACTTTGGTGTTATTTAAAAAAAAACAATTATAATATATTGTTTCAGTAAAATTGTAAAGCTGCTCATCTTAACACGGGACTGTCCTAGTGAGGATGAGTGGCTGAAGTTATGTAAAGCCGCTCATAGTCTAGGCGCCCTCGTGGTTGCCGGCTGCGTTTTATAGTCACTCCTGGTTTATCTTGGAAATATCGGGAAGTTCTTAATTTTCCCGGTGTAAAATAGCATAAAATAACCGCAATAATTTTTAGGTTACATTTATAAAAATTACATAATTTTAGTGCTGTCGTTTCGAGGTTAAATCAAGTTTATAATAAAAACCCAAATATTTCAAATATTTTGAGTTGAAATCTGCTTCGTTCTTCCGAATTAACGCATCGGACATCGGTTACATCGGTCGAAGGCCCTTACCACATGTACTGGTGAAGTGCCAAAAGTAAAAGAAACGGCTATTCGGGCTACGGTGGTTGTAAAAAATATTGTATACAACCGGGAAATGGGCTGCTCTGCGACCTGCTGTGGTCCGACCCCAACAAGGACACCGCCAGCTGTGGCGAGAACGAGCCTTTACCTTCGTTATTGAGATAGTGGTCAAGTTCCTCAACAAGCACGACTTTGACCTGATCTGCCGGGTGCATCAGGTGGTAGAGGACGGGTATGAGTTCTTTGCCAAGAAGCAACTGGTCACCCATTTCTCGGCGCCCAACTACTGCGGGGAATTCGATAATGCAGGAGCAATGATGTCAGTGGACGACACGCTGAAGTGCTCCTTCCGGATCCTGAAGCCGGCCGACAAGTGCCACCTGGCGTATGTGCAGACCAACACCAATCTGTCCCGTTACGCCGCCCATGGACGTCACCAAGACAAAGAAGATTTAGAGGGCCCTATGGATCAATCCCCCCGGCCACCATCCTCCCCCGCCCTCCCCCCTTTTAAGAGTATTCTGTGTTATTTATCCTAAAAAATATGGATAATAATTCTTTGTCTTAGCTTAAATACATTCTTAAATATAATGGAAACAATCACTCTATCATTTGTATTAGCGTCTTGCAATATATCGTAAGGAATAAATACAGTTAGCTTCTTTTTTTTTTTTTTTAAATTTAACATTAAATTTAGTTTTGATAATTTAACTGCATCTCTTTATATGGTCTATAAATAATGTGTAATGATGGCCTGTCCAAAAAGAGAAAATAAATTTAAAAAAAAAAAATAATGATAATAAATTCGTAGAATAGACGTAATATAAGAATAGGAAGTAATATTTGTACAGCGCCCCTGTAGTGATTTTTCACAAAAGCGGCGCTATAGAAATGGTCCGATTATTATTATTATTATTATTAGTGTTTCATTCAATAATTTCTGTTTTTATTATATTAAGGATAAGCCGACGTAGCTCAACGGTAGAGCATCTGACCGGCAATCAGAAGGGTGCAGGTTCGAGTCCTGTCGGCGACATTTATCTTTTCTCGGAAGGTTTTTTCAATTTGGATGAGTGTTTCAGGCTAATAATTATTGTTTATAAAAATAATTGTTACCCTTTGCGCTATGCACAAAAATCTTGTCTTAAAAAACTTTAGTTTATCAATTAATAAAAAATAATATATTATAGACCGACATTGTTTATTTCTATGTGTAGTTTTGAATAACAGAATTTAAACAAACTAAAATATCAATTAAGTCTGTTCGTGCTTTCAGTATCGTTCTTTTGAGAGGTTACCATTCAATATCGAAGCGTTATCTAAAATGGCTCACTGAATCACTTAATGCATTTGAACGAGCAGTATTCGTGGGCGGCACATGTGTCGTATCGCGCCAACCCGAGCATTGCTCGCGTGTTAGCGTAACAAAAGATAAACAAACGAACTGAGCTCGCCAGTTGTCACTTGATGCTCGTAGAGGTTTACGCAAATTGTTTCTTTTGTTTTAACTTATCATAATTGGATTTGTTTTATTATTATCTTTATTATTTTTTATGGCAATGACTTGTATTTTATTTATTTTTATATTAGGTTAATTTTTTAAACATTTTTTATTGCTTTGGATTTTGTTTTATTGAACCGGACAACTTTTAAATTATGTAAACTCTTTAAATAAAAAATAATCTAAAAAAAACCTGATGTTTTTACTTCTATTTTTGTAAAAAAAACCCCGAGCATGAAATGGCCAGATCTTCTGAATCAATTCTCGTCCCATTTTTCCTTCCGCTCCCCCACTTCCATCAAACACTTCACAAAAAACTAGTAAAACCCATCCTCCTTAGTTTTTCCTTCGTTGTCATAACGTCCTTTGTCGTATTCAAGGAACACAATATCAATTTATTCAGGTCGGCCATCTTCCTCCCTCCCGTTACGTTTGACATAGTGGAGGTGAAAGGCTGTACGGCATATTTATAAAAGAATTCTTAATATATTCTGCACACGTTCATACAAAGCGACAACGGAACAAATAATGTCACATTTCTTCTTCCTTTGTATGGAACGCAGTAATAATAAAAAGCAATTTCCCGTGTAATTATTCATTATTACAATTGATCGTATTAATTTCATTCTTTATACACGGGTTTTGTTTTTAATTGTTTTTAGTTTCAATAAAACGATAAAATTTGCGTAATTAATAAACCACCATCAAAGATTTTTGTCTGAACGTCTAATCAATTTCGATACGCACAAATTTAATTAGTTTAATTGATAACGCTCATTCCTTGAAAGCGTAGATTGGTCTTGTGATATTATACGGTGTTATTCAAAATGATGGACCCAATTCTCATAGACATCCAGTTTCCTAAAATTGGCGATACCATCGACAAAATACGCTCTTTCTAGTTGAAGGTTCAATATTAAAATGGAGACGAAAGATACGCTGCACTACAGTTGCCCACCCAGTATTACAGAAATCACGAACACAGAAAACCTTGTGCTGCATAGTAGCCATTTTACTCACATCTGAAATGGCTGCTTGGCGGCGCGAGCAGTTGTCGTTTAGGCAACTATGAGCGATCTAGCGGTGGAATTCGAAAATTTCATTTGCTATGTAGATCATCACAAATAACGAATAGTTCAGGAAATATGGCGGTACGAAATTGAGTTCATCATTTTGAATAACCCTGTTCTTGGACACAGTGTTTTTGTTGAATATTTATAAATATTAATTTTATATTAATAAACAGTAAATATTGCGCTATAACATACTCTTTGGGGGGCATAGATTTTGACCCTTTTGATAAACATCTTAGAAATTATTCTTAAATATATGAATACTTCAACATAAATTCACTTTAAATTCATTTTGAATTCATTTTGACTGCCTCCATGCCATGGTCGAGGGGTAAGGCTATAAAAACGTCCAAAAACCCGAAAATCTTCTAAACACTTTTCATTCCATTGGATTCAAAAGTTGCTCGACTACGAATCCGAAGGTCGCGGGTTCAAATCCCGGCGTTCGCAAGTAAATTTGTTTTAATTAATTAGTGTTGTTTCACGATTAATTAATTTAAAAATAATACATAGTTTATTTGCCCACGTTCCAGAGTGGAAGATACTCTCAGTATCGCCCTAGTAAAAGACCACCATTCAGAATTGAAACGTTGCTTGAAATGGCTTTTAGCCGTGTTTGGTGACCAGATCTGAATAGCCAGGTATTTCCCCACCTTCCTCTCCCCCTTCTACTTCCCCTTCACAATACCTCCAGCTTCACAACATTCCCTAATTGGGAATGCCATAGTCTCACTGGCTCCAGACGGTTGGGAGCAGTTGGAACTCTATATATATTATGTCTTGGTAGTATTGAAATAAATACTCGTATACCCAATTCCCATTGTTTAAGACGCCATAGCACATTCCACCTGAATACTTTCAGAAATAATATTGCCTCTGCCTCAAATGTGTCGACTACATAATAAGATAGAGTGTCCTAATGTAGACATTTTTATCGTAATCTCTACAGTTTCAGAAAAAAATGTCCTGCTTTTACTTAAAAATATGTAGCAATGATTGGGCTAATTATATTATGTATCACTTGTGTCTCTCTTTATGTCTGTTGTTTCTATTGAATTATGTATCATTGAGTGAGTTTTTGTAATTTGATGTTTTGTATATATTAACTGAGTTTTTATAACTGAATTGTTCTCACGTAAGTGTGAACGTCTGTAAAAACCTAGTATAAATAAATACATGTAATATAAATTACAAAATCTGAGTGTTTGAAGTAGTAAAATAGTAGAGATGTAGTTTTACTATTAAGAGGAAAATACAAGCCAAAAATATCGCTACAAGCTGTTTGTCTTATGTCACCACGAATGTAGGCAGTAGGCATAAAATTCGCCTGGCAAGCGGAGTCTATAAATATTTGTTGTAATCGCAAAAAGCAGTTTTTATTTAATTTGTGAAGAATTTTGTCAAAAAAAAAAAAAATTTCACAAATAATCTTAGCCATAAAGTATATTTTTAAAAACTTGTTTCTTACATGCATTCATAATTTTCAAATGAAAAAAGTTTAGTATAATTTCTTCAAAAGATTGGTATTCTCTTTGTGGCGTCATTATTAATAAATGAATTAAAAACTACTTTGTAATCATCACTTTATTAATATATACATATCAACATGTTTCGACAGCGAAGCTTTTCTCATCAGGAATATACAGAATACTAAAAAATAATAATGTCAAGCGTGGACAAATGATAAACATAGAACACAATAATGTAATAGTAGACAAATTATAAACATAAACAAAAATTGATTAAAGCAGGTAAGAAATAAATCAAAAATTTTAATAAAAAAAAAAATTATAAAACATTGAATTCCAAATTTAAATAAGATATTAAAAAATATATATATATATATAGAGATCGGTCAGTGGCTGAGTCGGCATCGCGTTTGGGTCTCACCCAGGCGTCGTGAGTTCAATTCCTTGGCTGTCTAAGTCCTCCATTTACTACACAAGCAACATCTTCAGCTTACTGTGATGGTAGTAGAATTTCAAATACTGTCAGGTAATTCTTAACCAGGGAATATTTGTTTCTCTTTTTAAAAAAATAACAAAATATGTTTACTATAACTATTAATATGAAAATAAATTCAAGATATAGCTATTTAAAAAAAAATGATCAGGAAAGCTTCGCTTTCGAAACATGTTGATATGTATATTTTAATAAAGTGGTCATTACAAACAAATTATTAATTAATTTATTATTAAGAAGTTTACGCTTTTTTTTGTGCTAATTTAAGTTTCCATTTGAATGAGTATTTCACATCGGATTACCCGTTTTCTTAAAAAAAGTGTGAGTATATCAAACTGACTTACATGCATAAAATGAAAACGAAGAAAAATAATAGTGCGGAGACTGCTGGCAGAATTACAATGCAGAGCACAACAGTACCTGAGAGCGAAATGGTGGCCTCAGAACAGACTTATCTCACAAAATCATTATGCGGAAATATTGACAACATGGAAAATCCGACAGCTGAATATACAAAGAAAAGATAAACCGATAGAAATGTCTGTGCACCCGAAGTAATCTATTTAACCCTTACTTTTGGTGAAATTTAACAAAAAAAATTAAATTTCGATTTTCTTTTTTGAGTTAATAATCCCTATATTTTACCTGTCTGGGGCCTAGAAGTCGAAGGGTCTTGTATATATTAGCGAGGCATTTAAAAAAAATCTGTTTGCCGAGCTGTTAGGATCCCCGCTACGAATCCATAGGTCGCCAGTTCAAACCGCGACATGCGACAATTAATTTAATTAAATATAAATAAAATAATATACATAGCGAATGGTTATTCAAACGATGGACTCAATTTCGTACCGCTATATTTCCTGAATTATACGTTTATGGTTGCGCAAACAACCGCTAGTTTGGTCGTACCACCTAGCAGCCATTCCGCGTAAGTTGTGAGTAAAATGGCTACTATGCAATACAAGGTTTTCTTTGTTTGTGAGTTCTGTGAAACTGTTTCGGTAACTGCAGTGCAGCGTATCTTTCGTCTCCATTTTAACATTGGACCTCCAACTAGAAAACGCATTGAATTTGTCGGTATCACCAATTTGAGCAAACTGAATGTCTCTGTAAAGGAAAAAGCCCGGGCCAACTGCGTGTGTCAGAGAAACACCGTGAGAAGTTGTGTCCATCATTTTATCGCCCTGATGATATACCAGAATTGAAACTTGGCTTGGAATTGCTTTAGCCGTGTTTGATGACCAGACGTAAATAGTCAGGTACTTTCTCCAACTACTCCCATATCCTTCCCTTCTGCACTACCGTAAGACTCATAGCTTACCCCAATTGGGGATTACAGAGTTCCACTGGCTTTAGACTAGTGGCGTGCATTGTTCTATGACCAGCGGTAGGTTGTATGTAGTTTGTCAAGTTCGTTAATAAACAACAATGTAAACCCCCTTTAATGGTCATTAAAAGTAGATAGGTATATAATTTTATAATATTGATAAATACAAAATAACTTTAACCCTAAAGTATGTAAAATGAGGATATATACATATAGTTTACTAAAATTTATATAAACTCATAGTTTACGGATAAGTTGTACGAGACTTATTCCTGACTAAATTCATGAAAAAAATACATTTTGTCGCCTTTTAAAAATTTTCTATAATTTCTTTTTATGTTAACTTTAAAGATATTTGACAAACTTCTTTTTAGTAGTTTGATTAAAGGGAGCTTGTAATTCAAAATCTTATAATAAGTTTATGGTTAGTATATAAAATAAAATTAAAAAAAACATGAATATATTATAATAATCTTATTAAAAATTATTTCTATTTAAATCTGTCTATATTTATAAAAATGAATGTTTGTCTATCTGTCCTCGATTTTCTCGAAAATTACTCAACCGGTTTCGCTGAAAATAGCTCAGTTTGATCTTATTAGTGCCGGGGAGGTTTAGAGAGTATTTTGAATGAAATCCAATAATTAAAACTGTTGCTATAACGTTTTAAAATTAGTATGGAAAACATTGAACTCGTCATTTTGTATTGAGATTAGTCCATAGATCACCCTGGTTAGCCACAGATTACATATTCAAAAGAAGAAGGTTTTTTTTGGGTAGAATATTTTCAAAATGGAAAACACAAGTAGTTACCTACTTGAGTACTTTATTATTTAGATATGTTTTCAATAAATAAATGTTTGGAATGAAATAAAATTTTGAAATGAATGTTTCTTTATTTAGAGATAGTAATAGTCGTCACAGGGCATTACTTTCACTGTAAAATCAATTACGACACCCAAACGACAAGCAAGAATTCACAACTTTATTTCAAAATTTTAAAAAATCCCGTGAAAGTACACATCATTCAGTAAAATATGAAACATGAATTACCACAATATATCTTACATAAAATAATATTTCCCAATAATCTAATACAAATTTATAGTTTCTTTCAGCTAGCTAATTTTTCAATTAACTGTTTTATTTTATTACTGTATTTAATTTCATCTGGTAACATATTTAAACAGCTAGAAATCGTGTAATTTAACGTTTTTTGTCCATATTTATTTGTATGCTTGGGAACCATTAATCATTTATTAAAATTGGGACGCGTGTTATGAGTGCGCTCTAGTCATGTTCAAAGATGACCGCTCCAACCCGGCCAACTACCGCCCCGTAGCGATTAAATCAGTTCTGTCCAAGGTGATGAACGGGTGATCAACGACAAACTGCCCAATACCTCGAGAAGAACAAAATTATGAACGACCGGCGGATTCCGGCGGAACCGCTCGTGCGGTGATCTTCTCGCGTATGTGACGCATGTTTGGGGGCGGTGCCTAGAAAGTCACGGTGTGATTCCAACGGTCTGACTGGACATTTTCAAGGCCTTTGACCGGGTTTGGCAACGATGACTTATCAACAAACTGCCTTCTTACGGACTTTCCGTATCTGTACAGAGTCAGGTGAATTCTTTTTTACTGTAACTCCACACAGGAGGCCCTGAGGGAAATAATTTCTCGCAAGGCCTATATCATCTTGGGATCTTTAAAAGGATAGGAAGGAGTGAATCTGAGTCTTGAAGTTACACATATTGTAGGATGGAGGAAACACACGGCAGATACAGATACAGCTAAGCTGTTGAACACAAGAGCGAGTCGTAGAAGCAACCCGCTCTCATGGGACAAATGTTAACCGTGTACACATGTTGGGCGATCGTTTGGCTATTTCCCGACTGTGCACCGGTGCCGAAGAAAATAGCGCAAAACAAATTTATATAATATATAGGGTTATTAATGTGCCTGTAATGTAATTTCTTATCGCATTTATTTTTCTTACGAAGGGCACACCTTTTTAGCCTTTGTGGACTGCACGCCACTGCGTCAGACAAGTGGGATCAACTCTGACTAGTGGATATTCATGTCCATCAGGCTTCTAGGAATTATCTGTTATTGGAAATATCCATTAACCTTGGTTTAACAATCGGTATTACAATAGCTTCACGTCGTCCGCACAATATTATTTCTCCAATCAAAACTGTCATGACGTCCTTCTGTACTGTAGTGTCCTTGACATACCTGATATGCGGTTTATTTGACCACTCGTCATACGTCTCCTCGTCATATTGATCGTACGTGCATAAAATTTTTTTTTATACCAGCTGATGTGTACCCGGCCTTGTTAGGGAGATTTTTTTTGGAATAAAGTTAGTAAGTTGTGAATTTTTGCTTGTCGTTTGGGTGCTGTTATTTATTTGACAGCGATCTGCAATGAAACAATGAAACATTCATTTGAAAATTTTATTTATTTTCAAACATTATTAAATAATAAAAACTAGAAAGCTTTGACTGCCCAACTGGGAACAAAAACCAGTTTGTTTGTTTACTTGTGTTTTCAATTTTTAAAATATTTTACCCAAACAAACCTTCTTTCTTTGAATATGTAATCTGTGGCTAACCAGAGCTGTATATCTACGGGCTAACCTAAATAAAACTAACCTAAATAAAACATGGCGGGTTCAGTGTTTTCATACTATTTTTTAAACGTTATAGCAACAGTTTTACATATTGGATTTCATTCAACCTTCTCTCTAAACCTTCCCGGCACTATTAAGAATAAATTGTGCTATTTTAAACGAAACTGGTCCAGTAATTTTTGAGAAAATTAGACAAACATTCATTTTTATATATATTGATATAAGATTAGATGAGATTACTTAAAAATTTTGATTTTTAAAACTCTTTAGTTTTATTTTCCGACAATGTCTTTTGCTTTTGATATTCTCCATTTTCCGTATTAAATACAATGTGACAGTTAGCAAACACTTCATCCATCATGTTCAATTTCTGTTAAATGCGAAATGGGTTTCAAATAACCTCAATGGATTCAAATGGTATATTTTCCTCCGTGTTCATTTGCTTAAGCGAGTATTTGAGGCGTTGGGATTCCCTTTATGAATCGCTGTTGCCTTCCATCTCAAATGAGTATAATGTAAATTCACATCAAAGTGAAGATGTGTTTTTTTCGCTATACCTTTTTTGCCATTCAAATCGATAGCTTTAGAATCAGCGCCTTGAAATCATACGACTTCAAGAAGAAACACAAGTGCTCGAATTCAGTATTTGGTTAGTGAAATTTATGCCCGCACTCGCGCAGGCTTTCCGATTCGTATATTAAGTCCCCGCTTCTTACACTGATATAAAATACACTAGGAACTTCTCAAAACCCACTAAATTCTGCTACCTGCTAGGTGAGCCCCTATTGTTAGATATTTAATGATATTTGATCGACAGAAAATAAATCTACGGTTGAATGAATCAAATTCGTATAGAGAGGCTTCGAATTTGTCGTAGGCACATCGTTGAAAGAATAATGCAACTTTCAATTATTCTATAGATTTATTCATGGATCGTCATACCCACAAATCATAAAATTATTAATATAATTAAAAAGAAGAACTTGTTTACAACACTGTTTATAATATATAAATATCTACATGTTTCAGACGCAATATAATCATCAGAATAAACAATGTATTAAAAATAATGACAAGTATAAACAAATACTAAGCAAATTCAACAAATTGCAAACACAAACAAAAATTAACAATTTGTGATGAAAGTAGGTAAGTAATTAAATTAAAATATATTTTTTAAAAAAAATCGTAAAATGTGAAATTTATATTAAAAATTAAAAAAGTTTTTTTTTTTTTAATTTTTATTATTAATAAAAATAAAAGCAACGAAATGCCAATAAAATAATAAGAATATTATAAATATACTATAGAAAATAAATTTTTCTGTTAATTATTAAAAAACAACAACCGTTATTAATAATATTTAATTGACTATTTTTTACACATTTTCTATTTTCTAAAAGTTCAAATTTATCTAATTGTGAAACAGAAACAGTTGTATTCGTATGTAAACAAAATATATCTTTATTTATGTCAAAAAGAATGACTTATTTACAAAATATGTTTGGAAAATTCAGAGTAGATATTATTACTTAAACACCTTAGGTGCTCCTTAACTATAGCAATTAGTCTTTCCTATATAAATAAAGTTAAAATCGTTGCAAATTAATTTATAGACCCCCGATTTATTTAAAATATCATTTTTATCCTTGTTATTGTTTTTCTACTTATTTCTTATTAGTAGAAAAAGCTGGTTGTTAATTAATAAATATAATTTTTTTATTTAAAAATAGTATTTTTATCAACTTAAAAAAATAAATTAAAATCACATTATTAATTATGAGTCTTCATCATAAATACCAGACTCTCTCCACTGTCGTATTTTTGACTGGGGATAAATCCTGTCCCATATTATCCGAAGAGGCCGGCTTAAATTAAACTTTCAGAATTTATCTTACCTAAGCGGAGACATTTCTCTGAATTGAGCGTTTCAAGATTTCACGTTTTTAGCATTTACCATTTGTATGAACTAAAAATGTTCTGAAAGATTTCTTTGTAAATTCAAAAGATTTGTTTAACCAAGTTTTTGTAGTCGGCTTATGACTCTCCTTTCGACTAAACTGGCTCGAATTATTTATATGATGTTTGGAGGTATTCGAAATACTTGTTGTGCCCTTTTACCAGGTTTTACAAATTAAAATTCAAACCTGTAATTTTAGCATAATTGGCATTGGCGTGGTACTTTGGCATTTTCCTTTATTATAATAGTATTCCCGACTTAAACATTTGGGCGGCCGTCCGCTGGGCGGAAGTGGCTCTAGGCGGATTATGTCTTTATCAGCAGGTTTTTTTTTGTATTTCTTGGGCTTTAACTGTGTAACAATTTCTGGACATTGGCTTTTAATTCGCAATGTACATTTGTTACGTAATATTAATATTTTTCTTCGTTACTTATATTGTATTTTAGTACTGAAAACTAACTTAAATTCTACAATATTTACAAATTAGCCAGAGGGAATTCATAATTTTCGTTTATAATTAAAATTACACTTTATTGTCTTGAAATAATTTTCGTAACGACGCTCATCAGTCTCGCATTCTTTCCGGATCCCGATATTTGTAAAACGGTCTTATATGGTTACTATCAGGCAACTTATACACTTTAATGATCTCATTTCTACAGTATTCAGTCTACTTTCAGTCTTCGTCTGCTGGTTTCATGTCTCACTGCCATACATCGGTTGGTATCAGCACACCATTGTGGATTGCTATCTTTGCTTCCATTGATAAATTTTTAATAGCCACCATCACAGCGCTGCTTTAAATTGATCTATTTACTAATATGCAACCACTTACGTAAGAATTTATAGACTTGCCCTAATACGATTTCCGCGGCTGGAAGCAAAGATCACGTGACATCCATTTTGGTAATAGCTTTGTTATAATTCAATTCACGTTTGTTTCGCGAGATTTTGACTTCGGTAACCAAATTATGAAACACTTATAAAAAGTGTTAAATTAAATACTCTAACAAATTATGCAGTTCTTGTAAACAAGCCGAGCCTTTTTACTTAGTCGTTTTACTTAAATTGACGGCACGTTAAGCTTGTCCCCCGCCCGTCTTATTCTGGTTTCTTCCCCTTGCAGGGTTTCTCTATTTGCTCTGTGTATGCAACTAAGAAAGCGTTGCTATGAGTACGAGGATATGTTTGTTTGGTATCTTCACTCTTTTGTGTAACCTTTTCTATTATATCGTTCCACTTGCTCGTTGTTTTCCATTATCAACATTCCAGTATTCCCCGAGCAAGATTCTTCCGAATACATTGCACCTCGCTAAAATCCAATTTGTGGGTCCTCCATTGTTGCCGAACTTGGCCTGAACTTAATACGAAAGTTTGCGCCAAGTTTCAGGGGATCGATTATGCGCTGAGCGGCTGGGCTAGCCCCGTAGCAGTTCTAACTCCGCCCGAACTAGGATCGTATTGCTTTTTGTAGAGAAAAAAGCGCAGACTTCTTTGTAAGAACAATAAAAATGTATTCACTTTGTAGTAAGTGAAGTTTAAAAAAATATGCAAGCGCTTGGCTTACTGCTTTACTGGACCCATTTACTCCTGTAATAATAACAATAATAATAATTGTGTGATTTGTAAAGCGCCGTTTTATACAAATATTACTTTCTATTCTTTATCTAATTAGGTACAAACAGATACAGAAAAACACACTTTCCTGGCAGGTCGCTTCAGATGAACACTGTTTTATTAGAAAATTTAAGCTTAGAGATGATACGATTTTTACAGTTGCTATATTATCCTCCCTTTCTATTGACGTTACATTTATTAGAAGATTGTGTCACAAGAAAAGTTGGTATTTATTTGAAATATTTGTAAAATGACCTTAAAAAGCGTACGAAGTTTATTTTATGTAAGATATTGAATTTTTTTTTACACATCAAGTTATTTAAAGTGTTGCGGGCTGTGGACGCATTTGCGCACCGATGCGTGAATTTTTAAAACTTATTCTATAAGTGACTTTAGGTAAGCACTAACCTTCTAGCTTAGTAGCTAAGTAATTTACGTGTGCATTTCTTCAATTTATGGATATGATCGTTGCCATAATATGCATTCCTTAGTATTTGTAGCTAGATTATCATTTCAATTTTTGTATTATTCGTTCAATATTATTCTTTGCTTCAATCACTTTAATTTGTGTTGCTGCACTCTTATACGAGTATTAGATATCAGTTCTTAACTCGGTGCAGCAAACGCAGCCAAAAATAGTCAATTTCCCAAATTGCAGTCATTCTACCTTTCAATGGTTTAAAATGTTGATGTTATAATTAAAATCAACTGCATTTCTCTTAAAATTCTCAGTAAACAACAAGCCTTTATTTACTTACTGTGTAGATTCAACTATCGCTAGTTGTATTTTCATCAGGAATGTACTCAGTGTTAACAACTTGTTTTTTTTTAAATCTAGTTTGAGTAACAATCACCCATCCACATCATACCTTTTTATTTTAGGTTAAGTTTCTTAAAATCATTTGGTTTCCTTAGCTTAATGATTAGAGCGTTGTCCCGGTAAGATAGAGGTCCTGGGTTCAATTCCCAGATGCAACTGATAGCTTTTTCTGTTTCATTTAATATTTGTCAATATTATCTTCTGTCAACAATAAATTATTTTCCAACGTTAACAGTTATCGATCTTAGACTGCCTTAAAAGTTCGAATGTCAAGTAAAACATGTCTGTAATAAAATTGTTCCGATACATAATTTAAACCTGTAAATTAATTGCGTACGTAGCCGACGTTGGCCTTTTTCTTGTTACAATTAAAATTAACAACATTTACGATTTCCACTTTCTCTTGATAAATTTAAGCACCGCAATATATTTTAGTTTTTAGATTTAACTTCGCGTGTCCCTTGAATCTAAGTATCAGATAATCGCAAAAACTAGGCGATTCGCTTTGGCCTACTTCAATTTGGCTACATAGTGGAAGTTTTAACGATCCACATCCTTGTACCAAATGGATTTAACGGAGACTGTATCGCGGCACGTAAAATTCGAAAACTTATTTTTGACGGATCACAAAGCTGTCAGTAAATGTTGGATGAGAGCTAAATCATTTTAATATATATTGCCGATCTGATTTGATTTGATTGTGTTCGTTTATTGTTGTGATAAGTGGTACACACCTACTCTCAGTATTACCCTGGTGAAATACCATAATTTAGAATCGAACCGTTTATTGAAATGGCATTAGTCGTGTTTAGTGACCAGATCTGAATAGTCAGGTACTTCTCAACCGTCCTCTGCCCCATCTCCCTTTCTTCCCCATTCACTTCAGCTTCACAACATACCCCAATGGAAGTAAAAATGATTTGATTGTGGTGGAACCACGTTGTCTAAAATTTCATACGATTGTTTTTTCATCTTTGTCCTTCTTGATATATAAGATTTAATATTTATTTGTAGGAAACAAACAGCTTTTAATACAATTATATGTACAAAGGAAGTTTAACAAAAGATAAGCCAACAAAGTTTCTTGTGCTAACAGTGGTTAAGTACAGTTGTTTTATTTGTGAAGCTAACAAGATAATGACAAAAAAAGAAGGGGGGAGAGGAAGAGGAAGATAGGATCGGGACAGGAGATGCTCTCGATACATTTTATGCTCCTCCATCAATTTGTGGTCGTACGTATTACTTCGGATCGATATTTTGTGAAGAATGTCGATATTGTGAAATTGTGCGTTATATTGCGCATAAATACGAGGAATTGGAGAATTTGTCCTAAGATTGGTCCTGCATGCGGGCAAATGAAAAAAATCGGTTTGTCGGGTTGGTCTTGGCGGTATTTGAATTTTTATAAAGTTGATGAGCTCTGGCTTCTCTGGATTCACAATTTTAAACAACAAGATTTGATCAAATATTAAGGATCGCGTTTGAAGCAAGCTTGTTGAAGTTATGAAATTTTAAGGATTCGGTATTATTTGCAAAGTGTAAATATTAACACATACATACACAGTCACTCTATATGCTTAGTACATTACAATGGTTTCACTTACCTTTGAGCTCCTCTAGTACCCATTTGTTTGAAATATTTTTGTGACAATATTCTTTCGACATTCGAATTTATGTAAATGTTTATTCTTTATAAATCTGTACTTTCGTATTATTTTTATGAATGTGTTGTTATTTATAAAATTTTCAACCTTAATACAGGCTTAGTCTTAGTGTTATTTAGTTTTTATAATTGTAAAAGCTGTTTCGGCGTTCGAAGCCATTTTCAAATTGTGGTTAGTCCACATTGAGATGATTTTATTTACCTTCGTACAAATTTATTCAATAGAGTCTTTGAAATGTTTTTACTTAGATACCGATACTTAGAAAATAATTTTGATAGTTAAAATCTGTTTTCTCCGCTTTTTATGATGGTAACTAACTAACAATCACGCCGTTTCCCCGAAGGAGTAGTCAGAGAGGATGGACCGTCAAACAAATTGATCTTGACATACACTTCTTGCTTCATTCACATTCATAGATCGTCTCATACATTCTCTTTTCTTATTCCAACTTCTGACATGGTCAGACTCAAGTATTTGATTAACTCGATCGTGCCATGTCTTCCTCGGGCGTCCCCGGCTTCTTCTCCCAATCACACTCACGTCATATATTCTCCAATGGAGGCATGTTTTTTTTTAAAATTCTTTCATAACAACGCGAATGCTATATAAATAATAAATATGTCAAATTTTTATGTGAACGAGTTATCTTAAGGATTTATATTGTTTAGGTTTCGTTTATGAGCATGAATACGAATTAAACACAATTACAATTTGTAATAAGACCAATTTTAGAATTTTGTTCTGTTATCACTTTTGAGTTCTATCATTTATTTTTTTACTGTTTCATGCAAGGACCCTTTAGTGAAATTACTGTTTTCCGCATTCGAGTATATGTAGGTCTACATAAATACGTTTGCTTCCGAGAAAAAATACGAACGTTGATGGCAAAGTTATCTTTGCTCATTTCATATTTTTAGTGATTCATCTTCCGGCTTGGTAAAATGTTTTTTACTGAACCTATTGAAACTTCACAAAGATTTGTATCTGGCGATATCAGGGCATTTGTATGAGGGTTTACATTGGGATTTCTCCGGATTGGATGAAGACCGGAGAGGTACGTTTAAAGGCTCTAGAGGCATTCACGAAACGGCGGAATCCTCGCTTTATTTGCGATCCCACTCATTTTATGGTCTCCGGGTACTTATGGCAGGCTTTTTACGAGAGAATTTGCTTGTTTTGGCCGTTTCTTTTTATCAGATTGAATGTGATAGCGGCAGGTACGGACGGGAAATATGGAAAACGTGGGTTCGGTTCCTTTCGGCCTATAAATTGCTCCCGTTACTCGACTTTATCACCCTGGGAATATTTTTTTTGCTGGCATAAATCTGCGTTATTATACCCTTTGTTGGCGATTTTTTCTGTCAAGCGAATGTTAAGATGTATCAGGAAAATCTTTATTTCATATTTCTGTAAATGTTGATCAACCAACTCACGTTTCAAGGTATACTTGCTTTGCGTTTTTGTTTTTGGTTCAGGGGATAAGGGTTTGAATTTCATTCCTCGAGCAAACATTATCAATTTGCTTTTTTGACTGTTGCTTTTGGTAAGCTTAAATGAATTCCATTAGTTAGCTTTAGAAATGTCAAAATGGGTTGATAAATTAAAAAAAAATTATTATCTTGAGTATTTTACACAACGGTCAAAGTTACATTATTTTTAGGGGGTTCTCGGGTAATCTTGTATTTGTCGCCTCACGATAATGACCCAGATATTGTATTGGAATTTTCTTATTTTTTACATTAAGTGTACACAAAGGAGGCCCCGAGGAAAATAATGGTGAGTGTGTCCAGGAGTGACGGACGTATTAATCCACCCCTCCCACTGTGGTGCAAGGCGAAGGCTCGAGACAGTCTGGCTGGAGAGGTCCAGGGGTCTCCTTCAACCGGCCTCTCCCGATCCGGCCACCCGCGAAAAATCACCCCATGAACCTGGACATTGCTGAGTCACCAAACGTGGTGAACCACCTGAGGTGCCCTATGACAGGGGAGTGGTTATCCAATGAACGGCTCCCGTGACGGGGATTCCCATACCCGCCTCCATCAGTTTTCTTTAGTTTTGATTATAGTTCTCATTTTACAAGAAACCAATTAAGTTTTTTTGATCTAATAATTGTTTGTCTAGACGTAGCACTTAGATTGAGACAACGCTTAAATTTTGTAGTAAATTTTTCTTCCCATTTTCGCCTTCTGAAGATTTTTTATCTAACGAATTTATCTATTAAAAATACCTGAAATGTTTGTACCGGACAATAACGTTAATAAGCATGTCCTGAAAATACCTGCAATTAGGCACAACGTTTAATTATTCCCCTGAGGATCCTTAGTAATTGGTTCAACGATTTCAAATTAGTGGTCCTTTGATACTGATCATCTTTAATTTCTTAAAGCTTTCCCAAAAACAGATACGTTTTACAATCAAAGAGCTTTCGCAGGGCCTCCGCTAAAACCACCTCAACCCAGGCCAGAACACTGAATCATGTTGGCCTGTTATTTATATAAGATTCTTCTGTATTGTTCTGCTATAAGCCATTTTACCTTATATTCTGAGGTAGTTATATAAACCACCTCAGCCAAGGCCAGAACACTGATTAAGCTGGCCTGCTATTTACATAAGATCCAGGGGAATCTTATTTACGTGAATAGAAGGTCAACTTGATTCACAATATTCTTAATAATTAACGTAATTTGTAATATATATTTCCCATTTTATCAAAATTTATCACTTTCTCTTTATCCTTTTCTCCTTTGACGATCTGTCTCTTTCTCTTTTATGTGTTGTTTCATATTGTTATATGTAAACTTTACATCTTTCTCACTGTTCCATTGTTTTATTTTATATTTTGTCTCCCTCTTATTCTATTTTGTATTATGTCTCACATATATATTTGCTCACTCTTCGTATTTTCGATTAGTTTTAAATTTTATCCCTACGAAGCTTGGGATAAGCGAAACCGGTTGGTGATAAATTAAAAATAAATTAGTGCTTCAAAACAAAGCGTTTGTTTTATTTAAAATTAACATCGTCTTTAATTAATTTTCCATATATTTTTTGGCTGCTATCTCTCTATACTGACTGCAAGATTCTACCTAAATTATGTATAGTGTCTCGGATATACCTATCCGATTTTTGCTTTTTCTGCAAAACTACTATTAATATTTAGGTTTTATTGGAATAACTTTGGAAGCTTGTAAGCATCATTGTAATATTTTTTGTAATCATTGAAGATAATATTAAGAAATCTCAAATGAAATATGAAACAGAAAATACACAGACAATCATAACTGGCTCCAAGAACTCGTATTATAGTAGAATAAATTGTTCAACACTCCCAAACGTTAAAAGATTTACAGAAATTCGTTCGGGGCAAAGAAAAGCCATCTATTCGTTTTTACTTCGTATTTTATTAGAGATTTGCTTCGAGTTTTATTAGAAACATACGGACATTTTATATCCCGGCGAGATGACACTCTCCTATGGCGTTGTCTGTTCTTGCGAGAGATGTTAGGAGTCGCTTTCTCTCAAATGAAAACAGCATTATTTATTGAGTTTTCGCCCTCTGCCGCAGTTATCGGTCAATCATATAAATTGCTAGTAATGGGATACAAAAAAAATATGTGCAGAAAAATATACGAAGACCACTGATTTTATGATTGGATTTTTTTTTAAGCTCCTTGAAGGTTGTGATTATTTACTTAGGGAAGTATTATATTTGATCAGTCAGTGGCTGAGTTGGCATCGCGTCTGGGTTCATAATGTAGACCGATTTGTAATATAGATTATTCGAAATAGTGATTTAATTGATAGCTTCACCTTAATATGGCAACCCACCCTTACGTAAACGTGCTAATATCCCTGGCTACTCCGAAGCAAAGCTGTACCAAAGTGCTATAGTGCGAGACGAGATTTGCGAACGCCTCACTTGAGATATGTTATCCTGACAGTCTGTCGTGATATGAAATACTTTGTGACAAGCATTATGCTAATTCTTCCAACAAACAATTAATACGTATGTTCATACATGTATTTATATGCCAGCGTTGCCAGATTATTATTTTAACAAATCGGGATTTTTACCATGTGAAAAAAATAAAAACAAAGTGATTACTAGCAAAACGCTAGACAACCTATAAAATGCACATTTCACTATTTCAAAATGTTTATTTCTATGATATTAGTC
>JAHDVE020003930.1:0-58093 GCA_022606495.2 Halesus radiatus
CCCCACATTCTTAATTAATATATAATGACGTGAACGCCATTGACTTGTGTTATGTTGTTTAGGTCTTGTGAAAATACTGAGTAGTGGGGAATAAATATTTTTCCTTGCTTTATTAATTAATGTTATATTGGGATCATTCATTGTTTTATTTATTTCCAATTGATCAACCTGTTACAATAATACTAAAAAAAATAATTACAGAACTTAATAATATTACTATTAAAATTTGTTTAACATACATTTTTAAAAGCAATAATTATTTGGTATTCAAAGAATTAAACACAAAAAAAAATAATAATGTGATAAAGCATGAAGGATGAATATTGTTGCTTCGAGGCGTAATAATGCATTACACCTCACGTATGCATTAATTACTGTTAAATAATTGTTGTCCATTAGATTATGTCGTTATGGACGTATTTGACAATTATTTTACAATAGCAAACTTCATATTAATAAGCAATTTCTACCTAGTTTATACATTATTGTAAACAACCATGATCACAAGCAAAAAACCATCCGCAGACGCAGGTCTCTTACCACGCGCAGAATGGGTGGGATTTTTAGTATTTCGCTAGCTCTCATAGGTAACAATTCTACGCTAGAACATGAAAAAGCCCATTTTACACTTACAACATTTGAACACGTAGCTATCATAAAGTGAGAAAATCGGTAAATCAACTATTCGTGTATTAACTTCAACCCCCAAAAAGCAAACAAAAAGAAAAATACATGCACAGAAAAAATCCTACATTAAAAATACTATCGGTGGTATTAAATGATTGTATAATTCTAAATAGCTGCAGTCAGTACGCAGGAAAACTTCGCATAAAACTAGGTTATCTTTGAGAAAATTGTCAATTAAGACATTAAATACTAATTTATAGTATAGAAATAGGATACTCTTGGAAAATTTGGATTTTGTATATGTTTCAATATAAATATCGAAGAGCGGTTCATTACATACGAAGAAAACAAATTTTACTTACTTATTTAACAAAAAAATATTCATTGGAAATGATAATTTCTAAGTGTATGTAAAATGGGCTTTCCATGTGGCAATTCCTTTCCGCACCCCTTTCGTTCCGAACGGCTCTAGGAAATGTTTTTTTTTGTTGTGGTCCAACTATAAAATTAACAGAATTTTTTGTAGATGTTAGCAAAATATCGTATATTATTATTTATTGTATATTTTTCTTTACGATTATGCATTTCATTTTTTTATATTTATTTCTAATGCTTAAAATATTGTTGTTTCCAAATAAATAAATAAATGGTATTATGTAAAAGCCCTCTGAGCGTTATAATATAAAATAAATTATTTTTAAATATTTAAGTGTTAAAGATTATCTTGTATTCCTTTATTTGGGATTTTGTTTGCTTTGTGTAACCGAAAAGAAACTTCAATAAATAAACAGATATTTTTTTGTTAAAATACTATACGTAGTAAAGTGATTTTTTTATCTTAACCAGTAGAGCTAATATCCAAAGGAAAAATGGATGTAGTAGGTCAACACTGCAACTGCAGTGCATCGTACCATGCTTTATTACAATTCTTCAACACTGCAAATGCAGGAGCCCGGCCCTTGGGGGTTAACTCACGGAGTTACCTAAGAAGAGCAAGCTAAAACTTCATTGAAAAAAAGATTAATAAATATCAAATGACTTATTCTGTATTTCCATTAGTACATAATATATTAAAACAAAAAAAAAAACAAACAAATAAACAAAACAAAACCAAAACTCATTACAGCATTCTGGTGGAAGAAGTCTTTCTGCCTCTTGGAGGGGGAAATGATTGAACATTAGTTAGACGCTTGACAGGAACGTTATGAAATAGGTACCTTAGTACCAGATTAACGAGTTAAAGGTCACCACTCAAAAATGGCCCGAAACATCACCTCGCAGTTTGCTAACTCAAGCAATACCATAAATGATTTATATGTAAACTCTATACGGGTAGTTAAGAAAATACATAAGGTTTCAAAAGGAAAAACTTTCAACCTGTTATCTTTTAAATTCTATGAAATACATATCAAAATGTCTGAAAATAAATGCAATTTGAAAATCAGTAGAGGCAATTTTGAACATTTTATCTAAAATTCTGGTACGCATTTCATAAAGAATTTAAAAGATTACAATTCGTTTTAAACCTTAAAGATTTTGCATTGCCCGTATAGAATTTACAGATAAATCATTCATGGTATTTCTTGCGTTAGCAGACTATAAAATGTGTATTCTTGGGTACTAACCATTAAAGATATCAAAAAAAGCTAAAGCCAATTGTATTCAGAGCAATTCAGAAAAGTAAATGCATAAAGCTATATTCTTTAACCGCTGTCTTTCATCTTTTTCATTGGAAATTTCCACAATGATTCAATTATTATGTCTGTGATTTTATTTTATCCCCTGTTAATCTCTTTAATGTACCCCGGTTCCGTTAAATAGAGCTGTAATATTTATATTTACGTACGAAACGTGAATTTTTAACATCTGTTTTAAGGATCACGCAGCCCTACCAGTGGTTAAGTGTAAAAATCATGGACAGACTGCCTCTATCTCCTTTCCACCCTAATAAAACCAGCCCGACCTCGAGTGTGGGGGGAGGAAGGGTACTACAGAAAACTTCGCCCACTATCTTAACGTTCAAATTGCATTTTTAATCCAACTTATCTAGGACCTTTCAGGTACTAAAGTGCTGAGAGGGGCAGCGGATGTGCATACTTGATATCTAACTCAAGTGTGGAAAAAAACCTAAATAAGATGAGAGGTTTTTGATGTGAATATATACATACATACAGTAAAAGATTTCTTATTATAAGAATCTTTTTAGAGTTAAAGATTAATTTAATATTTTTGCCATTTCAGAAATTTCATTTAATTTACCATTTATATTGTCCTGCTATGTTGTGCTTGAACATCTTTTCTACCGTGTGGTATCTTGAACAAGTCGTGGCGACGACTACGGCTGAATATGAATCAATATAGTTAAAAAAAAAACTAAGTATTGTAAGATTTTCTAGACTAAAATTATATGTATAAATATTTTGCGGTGTCAATTAATAAAATTAATATGAAAAACTTAGTTTTCACCACTGTTTAATAAATAAATATCAACATGTTTCGGAAGCGAAGCTTCTCTCATAAGGATGAGCAGTTTGCTAAAAAAATGACAAGTTCGAGTATATACAAATAATAAACATAGAAAAATAATAATGTAAGGATAGATAAATTACGAACGTTAACAAAAATTAATAATGATTTATGAAAGTAGGAAAGTAATTAATTGAAATGAAAAATAATTGAAAATATGTAAATAATTATTAAATGTTCAATAATAATTTTATATTAGAAATTTAGAAATGAAATTATTTTTATTATTAATTAATATAAATGAAATCAAGAAAATAACAACGTATAAAAAAAACAATAATGGTTATTCTAATTCTAAATATATGTATTAATGTGAAAATACGTTTAACAGATTGAGCCATTTTAATTGTATTTTTTATTATTAATATTGAATTGGCTATTAACACTTTTTCTTTAGATTTATTCCAGCGTATTTATGTATTTTGTTTGATGGGAGTCCATACTCCACTAGCAATAGAATATGTTATTACACAAGAATTGAAATATCCAATGTCAGTGGGAGCAAGCCTTAATAATCCTCTGGCCTTGAGCTTTGTCCCAAAAATGCCATCAAATGCCAAATCTTGGGCTCTAACATTTTTTTATAGATTTATTTCAGCGTATTTATATATTTAGTTTGATGGGAGTCCATACTCAACTAGCAATAGAATATGTTATTACACAAGAATTGAAATATCCTATGTCAGTGGGAGCAAGCCTTAATAATCCTCTGGCTTTGTCCCAAAAATGCCATCAAATGCCAAATCTTGGGCTCTAACATTTTTGAAGTAGAACTGTCGTTATCTTCCCACATATGCTTCACCATAATGCCTTCAATTCTGCCAAATCTTGTGCTCATACATCTTTGAAGTAGAAATATCGCTAACTTATCCACAAACATCCCAAAATGCCTTCAATTTTGCCAAATCTTGGGCTCTTACATTTTTGAAGTGGAACTGTCGTTATCTTCCCACATATGCTTCACCATAATGCCTTCAATTGTGTCAAATCTTGTGTTTATACATCTTTGAAGTAGAAATGTCGCTAACTTATCCACAGACTTCCCAAAAATGCCTTAAATTTTTCCAAATCTTGGGCTCAAACATCTTTGAAGTAGAACTGTCGTTATCTTCCCACGCAGGCTTCACAAAAATGCTTTCGATTGTGCCAAATCTTGCGTCCAAACATCTTTGAAGTAGAACTGTCGCATACTTATCCACAGCATCCCCAATATAAAATACAGGCCCATAGCCTCATAGGCCCTGAGGGAAATGATTTCCCTCAAGTCTATCTGGAGTTTTTTTTTAAAGCTTTTTAGCACATTTAGTTTAGCAGAAGTAAAGGGGAAGAGAAAGAAAAGATAAAAATACCAAAAAGAAAAGATGGTAAATTTCAGGCTAATTAATTTCAATCGACATTTACATCTGAATTTTATTATTTTATATACGTTAAAAATACGTTTAAATTTATTTTTTTATATTTTACTACTGGTTTTTCATGTGATATCACATAAAAGCCAAAGCCTATAAAACTGTGATACACCCATTTGGTAATGTAGTACGATTGAAGGGATTGGTCAAGAGGAAACAGAAATGGGGAGAAAACGAATATGTACTACACTTCAAATTTATTTATATTCTATTCTTGAAAAACTTAGGAAATTATTTTTCTCATGCCGGGTTTTGATCCCGTGATCAGTGGACCACAGTAGCGTCCACAGAGTATTCAATCAGGGTAGGCAGTAGGAAAAACAACAAATAAATTGATATAAAAAAAAATTACCGCGGACGTGAATGTTTGTTGGAATTTCCTAAACCACATCAAATATATTCAAATAACCGCTTCATTTATGCATGTCACAAGTCAATTACTGGATATATCAAATTACCCAGCAGATGGCGCTGATTGAAACATTTGTGATTTGTACCGAAAGGCACAGCTTTCTTCGACATTCACACAAACGAGTCAATTACTGGATATATCAAATTACCCAGCAGATGGCGCTGATTGAAACATTTGTGATTTGTACCGAAAGGCACAGCTTTCTTCGACATTCACACAAACGAGTCTTCCCTTGAATGCGCATTGCACACACATATACATTTTTGTGTAGAATACATTCAAAATTTGAATGTGACATATGCGTCATTTTACATGTGTACTTACTTACTGCTTTTGATACGTTATAATAGGGCGGTCGTAGGGGCTCGTACAGATCCGTCACAAGATTTTCGCGCGTATTTTTGAAAGTGTAGATTGATTTCGGGCAACATTTTTTTTATGAGTAACGTAGGGTGAGCAGTGCTTATTTGGCTATACGGAATGCACGCATCTACTGGACCAACGATATTAGGACATCTCAGATCGGTTAGTAGTTGGTTTGTAGAGTCTTCCAAAACAACGTGTTTCTTCCAAGGCGCCGTGATTCAATCCTCTCCTAACTTAAATCTCCAGCATTTTAAATTTCCCTTTTTAATAATTGACGATACTGGGAGGAATTAAAATGTTATCAGGTTATTCGTAACCTGGGAATGTTTATCATTCTTTAAAATAAAATATTAACAATTGATAAACTAAAGTTCTTAAAAACTTAAGACAAGATTTTTGTGCATAGCGCAAAGGGTAACAATTATTTTTATAAACAATAATTATTAGCCTGAAACACTCATCCAAATTGAAAAAAACCTTTCTGAGCAAAGATAAATGTCGCCGACAGGACTCGAACCTGCACCCTTCTGATGTCCGGTCAGATGCTCTACCGTTGAGCTACAAAATATAATAAAAAACAGTAATTATTGAATGAAACACTAGTATATATTGATTAACTTGGCGGGTTTGCGATAAGCCGACGTAGCTCAACGATAGAGCATCTGACCGGACATCAGAAGGGTGCAGGTTCGAGTCCTGTCGGCGACATTTATCTTTGCTCGGAAAGGTTTTTTTTCAATTTGGATGAGTGTTTCAGGCTAATAATTATTGTTTATAAAAATAAAATATTAACAAATCAAGTTTTTTTTTAAATACAATTTCTTTGATGATTCAATTTCCTTTACGCTCTCTGGTCTAGAGTCTATGCCGCCCAGTTTTTCAAGTACAAAGAAAGAGTATATATAGTTGGATAGGTTCCCAGCTAGATGTGCCTATCTGTTGCACTATCCTAGTACTAAAATTATAAGTATTTGAGTACACCAATGGCGGCCTTCGCGGAAGGAGATGCAAGGCGGACTGAGAAACCAAAAAATATGCGAAAGTGTTAGTACACAGGCGGGCAATAGAGTACAGAATGCCCCAAGTAGCAAATAACATGCGTAGAAAATAACGGCCGTCCTTTTCAATCCTACTGTGCAACTGTTGAGCCAATTTTTTTCCTCAACACTGCTCAAATGCACAACTACGCTCTTCCCAACGGAATTTTCAATCAAGTATCGATCAAATTTATAATTAAGTCAGGAAATTGATTCAACTGGATTAATGCTCCGCTCACCAAATAACCAGTTATAAAAAGTATAAACAGAATGAAAAAGTGTCAGGCGTCATTAGATTGGCTATCTATTTTTCGCGATCCAAATATTAAATCACAAAGATTTATTTATCCATTGTCTAAATGTCAAAAACTTGTTTTTGTATGTTAAAAAAAAATAATAGATCCTAAGTTGTTTTACTTATTTTAATCTACGTGTTAGCTTGTTTTTCACCGAGGAGAAACGTCAAATGTCAAATGTATGATACATTCGCTATTATCAAATTTAAACAAGCTTAAACACCTTATTTTTAACACGTGCATTTGTAAAATATATAATGTTGATTCATATATTACAGTATTTAAAACAAATCGTGTGTATTCACAATACATACAATATTAACTGGTCTACATTAATTTAGCATTAAAAGTTTTTACTTTGACGTCATTTATTGTGTATGAAAGTGGGCGAGGACTCTGGGAAGATCAACGATAAAAAAAATGCTATGAAACCGACGATACGAGCGTTGTTTAACAAAACACTTCGTTGTTAGGTGCCTCGGATTGATCAATCAAAAAGTTGGAATAAACTACCCTTAGAATATCCATTTAAGTAGTAACTGTAATGCTTTTTCCATTATTTTTTTTCTTTAATTTTTTTTTTCAACTTATGTACATTGATCACAACATGCATGCGCCTAAATATAATAATTTTGCCCTACATTTGTATGATGATTATAATTTATTGTTGTATTATATTATATTGTTGAAATAAACTCCTGCTGACAAGCTACTTGCAGTGCCTTAGCGGGTATAAGTTCCCACTGTATGTAATTAATATTATACAATAAAAAAATAAACAAATAGGCAACGCTTAATTAATAAACATATTGAAGTTAAGATAACCGATGCTCCCGAAATTGAATATTGAACAAATTAAAGTTGTGAAATGCATGCCTACTAGCCTACCTCATGAGAAATTGTAAATTTACAATTTTATAAGAAATCCTACATTTTTTTAACGACTCAGGTGAAGAAAAATTAGACGAGGAAGCTTAGAAATTACTTGAGCTATAGTTTTTTTTTTCAAACCGCAGATTGTGTCTTTTAGTCGATACGGTTGATCATAGGATTCTACTAAAAAAGCTGTAGCATTTAGGCATCGTAGGCAACAATCTAAAAGTTTTCTCTAGTTATCTTACAGGTAAGTTCTGTTTTTATTGGAAAGAAACAAATGATCTTAGAATGATAACATGTGGTGTACCACAGGGCTCCATTCTCGGTCCATTGTTATTTTTTATATACATTAATGATTAGCAAAATGGGAATGAAGGGTACACTTCAACATTATGCGGATGACACAATAATACTCACGGCTCACGTGGAAACATCATATTGACCATGTACAATCAAAGATTTCTCCGGTGACCGGTATAATGTACAAATTACCTGAATAGCTTCCCACCTCTATACTGCGATCATTATACTATGCAATGATTTATTCCCACTTGATCTATCTTTCGAGTATCTGGGGTTTCGCTACCAAAAAAATTATATCCGAGCTGCAGATAATTCATAACAGGGTCCTGCGTAACATTTTTGGCTTGCCATGGGATACTCTCGTTAAAGATATTTACCCACATGCACTTTTAATGCCGTTTAAGAATATTCCTAGCCATGAGATAATACTTTTTTAAATATGATTAAATGCCATACTCACACAAACATAAAACTAAACTATAATCGCGACGTTCACCAACGCAATACACGACAATACCACAAACTACACATATCAAAAATACACTCGACAAAATACGGACTTAAATTTTGGACTTCATTTCCGGCACCAGCTATAACAAGTTGCCTGAGAAATTGAGACCTGTGTACGGTTCGAAAAAATCTCCAAATGACGTTCTCAAATCTTATTTTTTTTTTATTCTTTTTGGAAAACCTTTAATTATAGGTACCAACTCTATAGTGATCTCTATGTAGATTCCAATATAAGTATGATTTTTCTCTATTTTATAACCTTGTTTCGAGCGTATACATCATTTATTTTATTTTCCCTTTGTTTATTTGTTTTTATATTTTCATTTACGTAATTGCCTTGAAAACTCTGTAAAACCTAATATTTGTGGTAATATTTAACAGTCCCATAATAAGTGGAATTGATAACTCATAGGAGTTCAACATCATTGTATGTCTTATTTCAAAAAAAATTATAATGAAAACATTGTTTCCTGGAAAGAGGAAAATATATCAAAATATTAAACAAAACTTAATTAATATTACCTAAAAAAGATGTATGCACCCTAATACAGACATGTTCAGTGTTCTGGAAGAACCGTTGCAAATACATGTATGGATACTATTAAACTTCTTATTGTATCATGTTCAGAATTTAATCTCCGCCCATTATCTCAATTTTCCTGAATTCCTCTGGGCCAGTCCACCTCTGTGTACATCGTCGGCGTTTTTAAATTGAGAGCTTTTCAAACGTTGCGAGAGCTTTCCAAAAAGCGGAGAGCTTCTTAGACCCGCCCTGCATTTATCGTATTACAGGAAAACTCATTATTTATGGTACAAAACAGATTTATTTCTCGTCAATAACGGTATGGACAAAGCTGTCTACAACAACACTAAATAAATATTGGGAGTTTATATAAAATGCGTTTAATTAAATTTCTTGAGATGTTTTTGACACACCGCTATATTAATAATCTAGAATTACTTCGAGAAATTTCTGAGCCATTTCCATCTTAGTATTTTACTACGTATTTATGGCTTTTTTTTCCAAAAAGCAAACAAAGCATTAATATCCGTGTATGAGCTGCCATATGATATAATATATATCTACATATTAACGGACAGCACCCAAAAATACACACATTGCAGGTTGCTAACTCAAGAGATACTAATGATTTATCTGGATTTTCTATACTTGTTAAATCAATAAAATATATAAGGTTTCGATCGACATTAATCTTAAACCTGTAATCTTTTAATTTCGAAATGAAATAAATACTGCAAAATTTAATTAAATGATAAAAATAACATTCACAGGTTTTTAAACTGGACATATTATCAGACGTTTCTTGATGTATTTTATAATTTTAATTTTTTGAAACCGTGTACATTTCCCGAACTTTGCGTTCAGAATTTTCAGATAAATCATTTATGGTAGTGCTTGAGTTAGCAACCTGCAAAGTGGTTTTTTTTTGCCATTTTTGAGTGCTGGCCCTTAAAGTAATAATATTTTCGAAGGGGAACATACTTTTCCTAAAATGAAATGAGGTCTTGGGAAACACAGGTCAAGAGGTCAAAACCGGGATTAGAATTTTTTTATATACATGTGCGGTTTACTTAGTGAACACAATTTAAATCAAATTATATAAATATTGTGTCTTTGCACTTCTTTCGGTAGCGAAAGTTCCTCTTAGTAACGCCTTGGTACAGCGCCCTTGGGGTGATTTTTCACAAAAATGGCGCTATACAAATCATCGAATTATTATTATTATTATTATTATTGGTAGGAGACCAAGACAAAAATAAAAACATTACTTTAAATGACAATAATCATGTTTATTTACCCGATCTAAATAGTTAGGTAAATACATCCCAATCTTCCCACAACATCTCCCTCCCCTTCGCACTAAATCCGAACAGTTAGGAGCAGTTGGAACTCTTGTGCAATATCTATTTAGACATTTTAAACATCGACTATAGAAGGAAGAAACGCAACACGTCTTATACGTTAAAAACCAATCACCTAAATATCAACATGTTTTTATGCTCTCGCGGTAGATGAATTCATGATCTATAATTACATCACAACAGAAACAGAATCACGGTAGTGTAGTAAATTACTATTCAATTACAATTTCCCCACGTCCACGGTAAAACATATTCCATGTCGGGAGCGCGGTGAAGGTGGAGCCGGAGGTAGAGGCTGTACCTTCACCTTCCTCCCACTAATTGGCACCAACCCTATGATAATATAATATCGATGCGTCAAGGTAGACAACGCGCACCGCACGAATTACGAGAATAATCAAGGCGCATAATACTCGTACAGCGCTATTCGAAATTATGGACCCAATTTCACACGTTCTCCTCCGATGCACGCGGTCGGCCCGAGCTTTTTCCTTTACAGAGACATTCAGTTTGTTCAAATTGGTGATACCAATGACAAATGCTCTTTCTATTTGATTGTTCAATGTTAAAATGAAAACGAAAAGTAAGCTGGACTAGACTTGCCGACTCAGTTTGCCGACGAACGCAGAAAACTTTGTGCTGCGTGATAGCTATTTTACTCACAGCTGACACGAAATGGCTGCTTGGCCGCGCAATCACTCTTGCGGTCGTTTGCGCGACTATGAGTGATCTAACGCTGGAATTAGAAAGTTTCTGATTATTTAAATCGAATTTATGATAATATAATTACGCAATATGATAAACATAATGTTTTTAAAGAGAGAAAAATTATTACATGTTTTTAGATTTTACATAGGATTAACATTCATCAAAATCAAATCAAAAATATAATCCTTTTCTGACCATCCGACGCATATTTTATAAAATATTAAAAATTACACAATAATTTTAAAAGGTGGAAAAAAATAATTGCAATCCTTTTCCGGAACGTTTTTTTTTTAATAAATTTAACGAATAAGTTAGTGTTTAAGAATAACAAAAAAAATGAACCCTTATATTTTTTTTAATCCTTCTCGGCCTTTTAAAGAAAAAGCTTTCAAGTATTTTTTGACAGTATTCAACAATTTAATTTTTTTTGTAAAACACACGAAGGACGTCAGAAAGGGGTCTTATTTCGCATTTGATTTTGATAAACTCTAAGCCTGTGCAAATTTTAAAAATGTGTAATCAATATTTTTTTCTTTAAAAACATTATATTTATCGTATAACGTTATAATTTATTCATTATTTCGAATTAATAATTAATCCAGTGTCCCTCCGTGCTCGGGAAAATCATAAAAAGACATATCCCTGCGAAGCTCACTAGTCTGCTAATGTGAAAATGCATTTATAAATCATATTTTGTTTTTCTCTTTTTTTAAAGACTTGTATGGCACGGTATAATTATTATTGAATTCAGAGATCATGAGAAACGAAAACAGGTATGACCTAAAACAGTTCTAGTAATTCAGCCCTAAATTTTAGTTAAGTGAAAACGGGTATTAATATTGTCTGGCATGTAAGGCTAAAGCTTTCGTCTAAACACCCCCTCCCCCACCTTCCTCCCGCTGTCCCCGCAACCCCTTCGCACGCAGCCTCCCCCTCGTCTTTCCAACCTTAAATGGTTCATCAGGAGGAATGATGGTTTTTAAGTTAATTAGTCATCGATTTGAAATACACTAGGCAAGCCCTTCGATTTGGAAAAATTAAGAACTCCACTTTATTTTTTAATCAATGTTGACCTTCTATCTTAAATACCGTTTTTAAAAGTTCACTGTTAAGTTAATTCATATAGATTTTTTAAATCCACCAAAACGGCCTGATTCCGAACCGTAATTTGCCGGAGGGGGTACGTGACGCCACACAAGCATCACACGGTCACACGAAATGTATTTACAAATAAATATTTTACACGCGAACAACCAACTGTGTGTTGTCGATAAAATGATACCAACCAAATAGGGCGTTTTGGTGAAATACTGTTTTGTTCACATTTAAATAACAATTTATAAGGTGTACATATAATTAAGTATATTAAAACTTTTATATTCACAATCGGCGTTTGTTCATCTATAGTAAAAACGTATTTTTAAACCATTGTATTTTTTAAATAATTAAAGATATACTTATATATAAACCGCTTTTATTAAAACATATAAATATTTCTACATGTTTCGACAGGAATATATGACTACTAAAAAATAATTTCAAGTATAGACAAATGATAAACAAAAACAAAAATTAATTAAAGTAGGTAAGTAATCAATCAAAAATGCTAATAAAAAATATTGAACAAATTTATATTAGAAATTAAAAAAGAGATTATTATTATGAAAATCAATTTAAGAGATGGCTATTTTTTTTAAATATTTGATTATTTATTAAATTTAATTCGCTATTAATACTTTTTCTAATTTCTATAATTTCAATTTTACCTAATTGTAAACCGGTTGTAATTGTATGTAGAAAATTTAATTAAACACACCAATTAACCGATTATTTAGTAGAGTACTCAAATCGTCAGGTTCCCATCCAGGCATCGCCAATTCAAATCTTTACTAGCTAAGTTCTCCACCATTGCACAAGCAACATTTTCCAGTTATTATGACGGTAGTAAGAGAGATTCAGAGATTGTCAGATTTTTCGTAGCCTGGGAATATTTTTCTTGCTTCTTCGTTTTTGATGTTTCGGAGCGGCAATGACCAACCTCTTGCAATCTATACCGGTATAATTAGTACTTCCAATAATTAATCTTCATTGCAGCCTAATGGAAACTGAATTAGATGGGGTCTGTAAAGGTTGCTGTAATCTGTGCTGTTATTACTATGAAACAATGTTTTACACTTAATCAATTTGGCGTTTGATTGTGATCGGAGTAATTGGGTTAGCCGTAAAACAGCGCAGGCAAATTGGCAATCGCTAATTTTACCGGACGCATTTTTTGATCCTGTCAATCAATTAAAAATGATCATTAATTAATGAAAAAGCGGAGCAAAAATGTATATCTCGACACATCTTACTTAATTATGAAAAAACTGTTAGTAACAATAGCTAAAGACACATTATACTTATATAAAATCTCGTTGACCTATATTTAATTTTTGATGTCACCTTTCTTATTTTTTTTGTTTTGTCATATACTCTTCATTTCACGCGTTCTCAACTGAAATGTTTTCTCACCCGCGACCTACAATATCTCAGGGCGTGTGGATCGTAAAAATGACGCCTGAACTAAAGTGAATTGGTTCCTGAAAACATTTATCAAAAAGAAGTGCATTATCTAGTGGTCAAAAGACCATAAAAAGCATTGCTTGTTACCTTTTGTTGGTCTACGTCGACCAAGTTTGTCTCCCAGCTAGTTTGCGTCAGCAGAGAGGCTAACTTTGTTGAAATCATTTTTCAAACACAAAATTGAGACAGTTAGAGCACAGACTTTATTATTGAGAATTTAATCAGATATTGAATCCTTAAAAAAATATAGATGTCAAAAATCGTTTTGATCGAAAGTTTTCAAAAAACCAGCAATTGATAAAATTGATGAATGACGAGGTATGTGTTCGTGACGTGTGAATGTATTCAAGTTACAATAGTAGTTTTATCAAAAACCATACGTTCAACAATTACTTTGCGTACGGCGTGGTACATGCAGTTGGGTTCTGTTTCAAATTCAAGTGCCTTTCGAGCATTATATCGTGAGATTTGGGGTAAACGTTGCGCTGTGTTATTTTGGAGAGAAGAGAGCTAGTCTTTCAAAGCGAGGCAATGGAATTCAATAGGAAGTTGTGTTACGAAATTACAAATTAGGTGGGTCAAAATCGTTATACTTATTTGTATGACACGACAAATTTAGTAGTGATATATCGATTCTCACTACGTATTGATTTCGAAAAAGTGATTAAAAATAGTAATTTAAATGTGTGATATTGTTGTGATAATGAATAATTAATAATGAATTAAATAATAAATCAATTAGAAAACATTGTCAGTTAAATACGGAGAATCACATTATAAATGTAAAATCCTCACAGAATAGAAGATTTTAATTATTTTCTAACAAAATCGGTTTTACCGATAATAAATCACTAACTTAAAAAATACCCCCCCAAATTAGAATGGGATGGGAGTGAAAAAAATCATATAAATAAGTCGTCACAATGTGGATTAACCACAGTTTGAAAATCGCCTTGAATGCCGAAACAGCTTTCACATTTATAAAAACTAAAAATACTTGCAGAACTTAATAATAACTTATTAAAAACAAAAACAATTAAAAACAAAAACAATTAATAAGTAATTTCTTTCCATGTATTTCCTTTAAAGAACGTTGACAACTTATTCAGTTTACGAATACACGTAAAAATAAAATCCAACGTTATAAATAAAGATTTAGCTAAAATATGGCGAATTAATTATCCTAAGAAATGGTGCACTGAGCAGAGCGCTTTCTTTGCTGTTAATTTCTCAAAAGATTTACGCTAATGACTCGATTTGAGGTGCTGCTTCGCGCCTTTAGCCCTCGTAGCTACGGGCAACACGATTTACCTATTTAAATAGCTGAAAGCTGCAAGCGGTTGTCTTCTTTTTCACTAATTTTACAGGAGACATGAAAAAAATACCTCACAATGTAGTTGTTTGGATTTTTGTGCGTGTGAACTGATAAATTCAGAAAAACTTTTATAAAAAAAAAATAGCTTTCCGTTTTCCTACATCATGAAGCCAGTTTAAAATTGATTTATTTCGGATACTCTCTTCACGATAGTATAAGAACGTTTATAATAATTCTATTACTTCTATAGCGCCTTTTTAGTGGGAAAATCATCTCAGGGGCGCTTTACAGATAATTTATGTAACCTATCACTTAAACGTATAACTAATACCTTACAGCTAAAATTTATTTCGAATGGCTTACACGACAGTTTTATAACTATTGACTTACAACTACTTAAATATTCCATCTTTGGAAATCAGACGGAAAACAAATTAACTTACCTTTTTTATTAAAATTACCAATTTGTAAATTCGATTGTTCTGAACTCCTGCATTTAATCAATCTATACATACCTAAATGAACTACAAAATAAATAAAAATACATTTTTACATATGTATATCCCGTTTCAACTACAGTTTGTATTCCCCAATTCAACGCTTACACAGTCTTTGTAACGAATACTTAAATGATATGGATGTATTTGACAATAATCTGAACATGGCCAATTTCAAAAAATTATTTCTACGTAGTTTATCAATTATTGTCATCTACAACTCTTTACATTATTTATTTATTTGTTATTAATATTAACATTGACTTTGTGGATATTGTGTATATCGTTTTTTTTCTGTTCCTTTATATTTCTGTGTAATTTTAGCTTTGGTACGGTTAATTCTTGTTTCAAGTAATTAACTTTTGTGTTTTTTTTTACATATGATTTATGAAAGATGTACTCATATGTAAATTTTTTGTTGACAACACCGGCAAGGAAACTGAAAGTCTCCGTGTTTGCGTAGTTACGATCCTTGGCTACGAATCCAGATGTCACGGGTTCAAATTATGATGTGTGGAGGTAAATTGTATTTGATTAGAATGTGTTATTTCACAATTTATTCAGTAAAAATAATATGTAGTTTATTTGCAATACGTTCCAGAGTAGTAGTTACTCTCAGTATCGCCCTGGTGAAAGAGTACCAATCAGAATCGAAACGTTGCTTGAAATGGCTTTAGCCATATTTGGTGACCAGATATGAATAGCAGGGTACTTCCCCACCTTCCTCTTCTGCATTTCCTTCCCCTCCCCAAGACCTTCAGCCTCGCAACATACCCCAATTGGGAATACCATAGTCCATACTGGCTCCAGACGGTCGGGAGCAGCTATCACATAAAGCATATGCAGAGTATCACATAAAAAAAGAAAGGATATTGAAATATAAATAGAATTTAAATCTTAAAAATATATACGTAAAAGAACCAGATACTCGCACATGTAGGCATTTATCGCCCGATTTATTGTGGGCCAAACTTCCGCATTTGCATCCAGGCATTATGGGCTTAATCATTGGCAAGTTCTCCATCAATGCACAATCAACAATGTCAGCTTTTATTTATGGAAGTGGGGACAAATCAAATATTGCCAGGTTTACATAATACGAGAATATCTTTAATCCAACTTTTTTGTCAATATTCCTGATCCTTAAAACAACCGGTGTATTCTGTTCATTGTCATGCTATAAAGTATCAAAGATACGAAAAAAAAATATTTTATTTTATTAAAAAGTATACAATGCATTGTATTCCCAAAAGTTAAGAAACTAATTGTGTGATCTCATGCATAACCTGTAATACAGTTTATAGAAACAAACATACTTAATTTTTAAAATATACAATTAACATGCACAGTACATTAACACATAATTTGTTTTTGTAATGAAGACATATCACTCGCACATTGTAATATAAGAGTACAGAGACACTTATTATAAAGAAACACATCACTGGTACATTATATAGTTATACTTATTATAGAGACACATCACAGCATTAATCCTTGAGGTATTCTTTCAAATAATAGAGTTAAAGCATCTTACTTTGAGAACTTTCACATTGGCTTGCATTTTTAAAATCGTTGGGTAATTTATTGTATTGTGTGTAAGCTATATATTCTAAAGATTTTAGTCCATTAATTGATAAACTAAAGTTTTTAAGACAAGATTTTTGTGCATAGCGCAAAGGGTAACAATTATTTTTAAAAACAATAATTATTAGTTTCAGGCAATAAAGTTGGTTGTTTACAGGTGAAATATAATAAAAACAGTAATTATTGAATAAAACACTAGTATATATTGATTAACTTGGCGGGTTTGCGATAAGCCGACGTAGCTCAACGGTAGAGCATCTGACCGGCAATCAGAAGGGTGCAGGTTCGAGTCCTGTCGGCGACATTTATCTTTTCTCGGAAGGTTTTTTCAATTTGGACTAGTGTTTCAGGCTAATAATTATTGTTTATAAAAATAATTTTAGTCCATATTTTTTTAGGGTATTTTTGGTATGTAGTTTGTTGTTGTTTCTTGTGTTGTGTTGGTGTACGTCGTGGTTTTAATTGAGTGCGGTGTTAGCATGTGCCGATTGTTGAATTACATGCAATTATGTATTTGTAATTTCAAAAGCGGAAATAGTGTTAAACTGACGTATGTGGGAATTTCTGTAGATGGACGTGTGTGTCCCATGGAAAACTAAAGATATTTCGTAGGGCTCTATTTTGATTGACTTGGATCTCTAAAATCATTTTTATGGTAGCAAATCCCATTACATTTTTCGTTGATCAAGTCTCCGCATATATTTATCTTAATTTAAAAAAAAAAAAACACTTTCGTCCAAAAATGTAGCAAGTCCGTTCCTGCATTCGGTCATTCATTTGGAGAAGCATTATACATATCGTACTGCATAGTGTAGTTAACAGCGGAGATATAATTTAGAGCTTAATATTTCCGCATAATGTGCGCTTTGCAGGTTTATAACAATGTGTTTGAAACAGATTTCCATTTATAAAAAGGATATATTTGAAATTAAATTTTTTTTTTTTAACACCACTTTATTAGATACATAAAGCAACTGGTTTCGGCTCTACCTGAACCTTTTTCAGAGTTGAATAAGTACATACTAAAAAGTATACTAAAACAGATGAGCACATCAATTTTGATTCGGGTTGGGTAAGAGAGAGGGGGTAAGAGTGGAAGTAGGGCAGAAGGGGAACATGTTGATATTGGGCTACTCGTAAATCTAATTACTTATTAAGTAAGTTGATTTTATTCGATTTTAAAGATTTATTTATTTCAAGGGATTCTAAATTATTTATGCGTAGACCTATCCCATTTCCATGGAGTACATCTATTCCAGAAGATTTCTGGAAAGACTGATCTATGCAAAACGAATTCAGAATAACCTATTCCATTCAGGCACCTCGAATGTTCAGTCACCCCTGTGTTAACATTTGCAGTTTTACGTACATAAAATGAAGGACAATCATTACATCTAAGCTTGTAAACCTGTAGGTAAAATATTATTTAAATTAATAAAGTCCAAGGTTTTTTTTTACATGACTACCCCACAAGAGTCCCAACTGCTCCCAACCGCCTGGAGCCAGTGAGACTATGGCATCCCCAATCGGGGAATGTTGTGAAGCTGAAGGTATTGGGGAGGGGAAGGATAAGAGGAAGACGAAGGTTGGGAAATACCTGGCTATTCAGATCAGATCACCAAACACGGCTAAAATCCATTTCAAGTAACGTTTCAATTCTGAATGGTGGTCTTTCACCAGGACGATACTGAAAATATCTTCCACTCTGCAACGTGCGCAAATATACTGTATAATATTTTTAAATGAATTAATTGTGAAACAACACAAATTAATTAAATAAAATTTACTTGCGCACGCGCGCGGGATTTGAACCCGCCACCTTCGGATTCGTAGTCGAGAGCCTTACCCCTCGACCATGGAGGCCGTCATATGTGTTAATAATTGTTGAGGATATATGCAATAATCGTCTATTTACATTTGTATTCCGAGCAGTCGAACATATCTACTTGTCTGAAAAAGTATTATCTTCTGCGTGAAGTCTAGGTACAAGAGAGTTTTTGAATGACTGAGTCTTAAAATTATTGTTATAATTGAATAAAATTTTAGATCGAGTAGTTCTTTATTATTAATTTATATTGATATACTGAAATTTTTGATCAATTTCACGAAAAGTAAGGAAAATTTTAACTTACTTCGGGCACACGGACACGCCAACAACACAGTTCTATCGCTGTCCATGGAAAAACACTAAAAGAAGTAAAACATACTCATATCTAGGTACGCATAATGTACCTGCCTCACTACTTCGTCATAAATAAATCGCAGGGCATAAAAACCGAGAATATTGTATTGGATATTGCCTCACTCCTCAGTAAATATATCCCCTCTTTGAATGATTTAAATGGCGCCGTTGAAAACGCCTTTCTTACGCTCCCTTATAAATGTTTAAGCGTCGTTTTACTTCGCACTTTCTACTCTATTGCCCACCGATAGATGGCTCCTTCTACCATAGCCCGTATAGTAGACTTGACACTGTTTTAATGTTTTTACAGAAATTTATTGGTGACAAAGTCGAATGATCTCTGCTTAGTTTCAAGAGTTAATCTCTCCGAAATAATAAATAATACATCTCTTATAATATAATTCGAGTTAAATATGTTAAATTTATTTTACCCACATTTAATCAAATTATATTAAAAATGCAAGAAAATAAAACAAATATGACTTAAAGATGTCGTAACCCCTCAGGGAAATCCTCTGGGATTCTTGTGTGTAGGTAATATTTTATTTTTAATAAATGGCGTATTGTTAATAACTTACATTAAACTAAGAAAATTGGATATCCTGCCACCGTTTTGTGCCAGCATTTATTCTACAACACGTTATACAATTTAATTATTATTATAATATTGTGTTATCAACAGGAGATTCAATAGGTGCTGCCCTCCGGTAAAGAAGCAACTATTCCAGACATACTGTATGAGCTTTTGCATTAGCAACCTATGGACACTATACACACAAGGCGTCATGAACACACTCCGAGTACAGTATAACCACGCTTACAGGGCACCGTTCGGCCTCCCTTGGCGATGCAGCGCCTCGCAGATATTCGCAGAAGGAATGGTGCATGGGTTTGCTGCTTTGATGCGCCACAGAGTAGCCGGGACGAATCACACCATACATGGAAAATTTCCCTGAAGCCACCGTAGTACAAGTGCTAAATATGTGCACCTATTTATTTTATTTTTTTATTTTTAATTCTTTTTCCACATCGTGTAATTTATTTAGATGTATTATTTTAGATTGACAGAGTATTACACTCACCGCTTTGTTCAGCTGAAATAAACACATTATTATTATTATTATCATATAACATGGTATATAATAAGCAAATTTGTGAATGGTTATTTATCAAATTGTAATACAATATTTTTACAGTAAGCATAACATTTATTTATAAACACACTGAGTCTTAATTCACATCCACAGCTTCAGGCATCTCATCAAACATGTTCAGTCCACTATGCATTTAGAAGTTCTGTTGCTATTTTTTTTTCATATCTTATTCTTTTTACATTTTACGTCTCATAATTGTGTACCTATAAATTTATTAAACACAATTTAATCTATGAAATATTTGGGCATTCGTAGGTAGTCGGTTTTCTTTATAATAAACCAGCTGATGTGCCCGGCCTCGCTCGGGATTTTTTTTTTTTAATAAAGTTATGAAGTTGTGAATTCTTGCTTGTTATGTCTAATGAGGGTACCATAATTTATTTGACAGCGAAAGTATCTATCTCCAAATAAAGAAACATTCATTTGAATATTTTATTTCATTCCAAATGTAATATATCTAAATCATAAAGTTCTTAAGTTTCATTTTGAAATTTTTCTACCCAAAAAAAACTTCTTTTGAATATGCAATCTGTGGCTAACCAGAGTGTCATATCTATGGGCTAACCTAAATAAAACGCGGTGGGTTCAATGATTTTCATAATAATTTTAAAACGTTATAGCAACAGTTTTAAATATTGGATTTCATTCAAATTACTTTCTAAACCTTCCCGGCGCTAATAAAACAAATTGTTCTGTTTTCAGCGAAACCGGTCCAATAATTTTCGAGAACTTCGAGGGCAAACAAACAAAGTTACAAACTTACATTGATCTATGTGTATAGATGCATTTAGAACGAAGTCATGTAATATTCTGTTTTTAATTTTCTATTCGAATTTAAATATTCTTAATAATCAACGTAACTTGTCCTATAGGCATATTTTTATATTTGATTTTTTCCCGTTATCTCAAAATTTCCTACTTCCTCTTAATCCCTCCCACCTTTTGGAGTTCTGTCTCTTGCGTTTTTATATGTTCTCATTCATTTATATGTAAACATATCTCTGTCTCACTATTCTATTCATTCATAATCATTTTATGTTGTCTCTCTCTTACTGTGTTTTTTTTTAATATGTCTCACCTACGTTATATGCTCACGCTGTGTATTTTTGTTTAGTTGTAATTTTTTTTCCTGATGAAGCTTGGAATAAGTTAAACCGGTTAGTGATAAGTTTTTTTTTTTTAAATACGGTTTAAAACAAAGTGTTTGTTTTATTTAATAATAACATACATCAAACTACAAAGTAATTGCTTTCCACAAAAAAATAGTTAATAAAAATCTTATGAAAGTCACATTTATTTATACGATGTTCCTTATGAATAGAAGTAAAAATAACAAACTTTTTTATATTGCGCTATAGAGGCGTCAAACCATTTTAAATGCAGTCTACTTTGCCCACCCCCTCCGCGGGTGTTCTCGCCTTTTGGCGGGTAATATTGATATTAGAGTTAACATGACAAAGGATTTTATTATGCAGGGGTGGCTACCCTTAGACGTGAAGCCTACTGTGCCACCTACCTTATATAGCACAGGGGGTAACACTACGAAGGCCATAATACTACATTCAAGGAATAGAAGTGAAGGGACTAGAATTTGAACTCCGTTAACCGGGGCACTATTCGAAACCTTACCTGTCAAGGCAACCACCGATGTTATTTTTTTTTTTTTTTTTTTATTACATTTGTTTATTATGTAAACCTACTAAGGTTATAAAAACCAGTTTTTTTTAATAAGCAGTAATAGAAATAAAAATTAAAAAACACAATGTGGAGAAAAAGAAAATAATCAACTAAATAAATGTAGTTAACAAAAAAGATTTATTTAAATATATGTATATGTTAAAATTATCTGCATTATATATACAACAAAAATTACCACATATCAATGCATATTGGCCAAATTTTTATGCTTGTTAGCTGATTATAATTTGTTGATTTGACACAAAATGGCGTTGCTTATAACATTGATGGTTTAAAAATCAGTGAAGCAACTGGCACTAGAAATATTGAAAATAACGCGATAATCACCATCGCGATTTTGCTTGACCGAAAAACAGTTTTTTTTTTAAATATTAAACAGTATAATTTCGGACGTGATGTGAAACATTCTATAATGTAATGTGAGTACGTAATATTTTAAAATTCAAAAACAAATCTATAAATCTTAATTTCAGTACTTATTTATGCCACCGTTCTTACAATAGTTGGTGGTGTAATGGTCAGCATAGTTGCCTCACAAGTAGATCAATTGATCGGGGTTCGTGGAAGTATTTTATTAAAAATTTATTTTTAATTATTATTAAAACTTTTACATCCCGTATTTTTCACGGGTCAATTTCAATCACTATGTTTATTATTTCAATGCGGCTCTGAAACATATTTTTTTTGCAAATATTACTGCACTTAACATTTTTTGACTACCTACTCAAAAGCCTACTTTTTATAATGATCAACGCTTATGTAAAAAAAAAATAATAACGAAAAATCTTCAGTACTTACTATAACATTTTTTTCCTCTATTTTTTAATCTTGTCGCATACAATATTCCCTAATTTTTAATGTACTAAAATCCGATTGGCATCGGGTATCATTTTTTAATCTGCCTTCTCTCCAGGCATATGCAATTTAAAATTTATTTTTATATTAATTTATTTTAATTTTGAATTATAAAACTTCCAAAACATTACATATGTTTTCAACCTAACGTCTACACATAAATAATATTTTAAAATTTACCTTCCTTATCTTTGTTCTTCAATTTATTTTATTTCATCGTATAATTAATGGACTAATTGTACAATTTATGTACGTCTGTTTCGACACAGTAATTTGAGAACATTGAGCAATCCTTTGTATTAATGTTCTATTAAGATTAATGTTTCAAAGACCCAATCATCTCTGATTACGTCTGATGACTATCTAGTCTCCTTTAATGGAAGCAACCTTCCCAACAAGCCCTCCATTGATATACTTTGTGTAACCCTAAGTGACCAGCTCACGTATGGGGGCTCCATCGAAGACAGAATAAAGTTAGTCTCTCAGAAGCTGGGCGTACTGTACAGAACCCGCAAATACTGTAATAGTACACAAATGCTGACCCGGTATAAATCCCAAGTGCGCCTCACTATAGAATTTGGAAGCCAACTCTGGTCGGGAGCCCCAAAATATCTTTAAAAAACCCTTGACTCTATGCAGAAACGGGCGGTCCGTTTGATAGAGTCGCCTATCTTAACAAACGGATTGCAATCTTTGGCGTCAGGTGGGAATGCTGTCCTAGTTCTACTGATATTTCAATGGAAGATGCTCTGAGGAACTAACGTCATGGATCTCTTTGGCACCGGTGCACAGTCGGGAAACACGCCAAACGCGCGCCTTTTTTAAATTTTTGTAAATGCTTGACATTTACCACATGAGAACGTGTCGCTTCTATGACTCGTTCTTGTGTTCAACAGCTCGGCTGTGGAATGATTTGCCGGTCTCTGTGTTTTCTCTCTCCATCCTATCCTCTAAAAGGCCTTCCATACAGCATCCCCAAAGATGACATAAACCTTGAGAGAATTTATTTCCCTCGAGGCCTCCTGTGTGGTACTGTAAAAAAAATAGTAAACAAAATTAAAGAATCTTCTATTGCACCCATTTTTTTGTGTCTCAAATATCCCTCAAATGCCTTCCCTAGTGTTGCAGGCGTGAGTATAATCAACCCTCTGTAGGCCTATGGCTTCACTCCCCGTGGAGATTTTGACGTTTAAGAGCCGTAGAAAAAATGGCACTTTTATGATGAAAGTGACAAGATTTCAAACGTTTGACTTTGATAAGGTTTTTCATTTCGTGTCAGCATGTTATTGGGCCCGTATGTTAAATAGCCAGACTTTTGTCGTAGTTTTTGTACTTTTATACCTACGAATCAAGGTTTCTGGGGGAAACCTTTTATGTCCGAAGTAAATACTTAAATTAAATACTTAAAAAAATTTCCTTTGGAATTTAAAATAAACTCTCAATAATATAAAATAGCAACATAAACATCTATATTTTATGACCAGTAAAACCAAAATCGAAATAGGAAAATAGCTTTCATGTAAAGAGTTGGGAGACCGGATAAATCAACACACCTATGAATCGGCATGTGATATAAAGTCATTAAAAGAACGAAAAAAACTAACCTTATCTAAGAAAAAAAAAAAAAAATTTCAAAAGATGAATAATCACTTTGTGGAGTCATATTTGTTAAATTAATATCAACAACCACTGTATTTAATATTTAAATATAAACATTTTTCAGAAACAAAGCTTCCCTCATCAGGATAAACTATATGCCTACTAAAAATATTGACAAATATAGACAAATAATAAGAAAATAGAACAAATTAAAATCACGAACAAAAATAAAATTAAATTATGAAAGTAGGTAAGTAATTAATTAAAAATTTAAAAATAATTATAAAATATTAAAAACAAATTTGTATTAGAAATTTTCTAAAGATTATTATTAATATAAATAAAATGGAGAACATAGCAAGGCATAAAAAATAAAATAATAATAGTTATTACTATTAAAATTTATTACTATTAAAATTTATTATATTATTATTATATTATAAATTTAACAAATAACTATTTTTGAAAAAATGTGATCGTTAATATTGATATTTAATTGACTGTTAAACCTTTTTCTAATTTCCAATTTATCTAATTATAAACCAGATGTATTTGTACGCAAAAAAACTTAAACCTTTACTTATGTCAAAAGAATGATTTGTTTCCAAAATGTGATTGGCAAATTCAGAATAATTATTACTACTTAAACACCTTAGGTTCTTCTTAACTCTAGTATTAAAATTTCGTGAAGTCTTTCCTGTATGAAAAAGTTACAATCGCTATAAATTAATTTATAGACCCCGATTTATTTATGGTATCATTTTTATCATTTTTGCATAAAATATATTTTTTTATTCAATTTCTTTCCAGACTTGTAAAATAAGTCAATAGATGTCTCATATAAATAAAAATCAGGTAGGTATATCCAAGACTCTATTCCGATTGTAATTGAGTTCGGGATGAAACTTTGCAATCGTCATAAGGATAGCAGCCAATAATATGGGATTTATAAAAATGGAGGATAATATTAACAAGTCTTGAACATGAAGTATGATATCGGTGTAAATGGCGTAAATTGAACTGGTCTCATTAGCTTAGTTGGTTAAGCGGTTACCCCGGATAGGTAGAGGTCCTGGGTCCCAGATGCGACTGAAATCTTTTAAATTTCTATAAATTAAAAATATACTTTGTATTTACCACTTTAATTAAAATATATAAATATTTCTCAAATATATAAATATTTTTTTTTGAGAAATATTTATATATTTTAATTAAAGTGGTAAATACAAAGTATATTTTTAATTTATATAATTAATAATGCCACAAAGTTACCAAATATTTGAAGAAATTTTAAATTTCTGTTGTTTTTTCGGTTTCGTTGTTCATTTGGGATGTGTTAATATTATCTTCTTCAATGATTATATTTTTTTAATCTATTATTTGTATAAAAAGCTGGTTAGATAGTATTCGGGATATTTTGACTTTAAAAATTTGGAGTATTATTGTTTGAAAATAATATTTTTCTCCATCTTACGAACATCAATTATTTATGGATAAGATTTAATAAAGTTTTTCTTAAACCTTTTTGTTTTATATATTATCTATTAATTTAGTACTATAACCGTTATTGATTGCAATCTGTGTAATAGTGTTTGATTATTTGTTAAAATTATTTTTTGATAGAGGAACATTAACTTATCTTAGTAGCATAGAATGAAGAGCTAATATTTTTTTAGCAAAGGGATGATTCTATATAAGTATCATTACGATATACGTTAAATTCAAATTTATTATTAACAATAGAAATATTTAAGTGTAAGAAATTTAAGCTAAAATTTTGTTTTATTTCTGTGGTAAATTTAATATTTTTATTTAGGAAATTACCGAAAATTTTAAGTTGTCTTTCAGTACCAGTCCATATACAAAAAACATCATCCACATATATTTTCCAAAAATAAACATATTTTAATAATAAAGCAGAATTATTAAAAATCTTATTCTCGAAATTGTTTAAAAATATATTAGTTACTAAAGGACTAATACTAGAACCCATTGCTAAGCCATCATTTTGTTTAAAAATTATAAAATAAACAATCCTATATTTATGAGGTTAGGTTAAATTGGGTTTTCGGACTTTTTTCGTACTTTCAATGACTTTATATCACTTTTAAAAAGTGTGCCAATTCATACGTGTGTTAAATTATCATGGAACCAAAGTAATGTGTGTGCTCTGCTATATACAGACTATTCAAAGGATTAAAAATCTAAATATATTTTAACGTTATTTATCTGTATTACATGTCTTTGACGGTATGTTGTGTATTGTGTATACTTACCAATACTTACCAAGCGCTTTCGTTAAAGATTGTCGCGGAGATATTAATAAAAGAAGGGTCACCATTTGATTGATTTATTTCTCAACGCGTACAAAATTCAGAAGGTAAATTTATAAACTAGAAGTGATGCAAATGCAAATCAACAAGTTACTAGTATGTTCTACAACACGACCGATTCAGCAAGAAGCAGAAAAGTGAATAAATTCACGGCTCTGTGCATGACAGAACGTCAGTCGATTGTCATTTGAATGAAGGGTTACCATAAGTAAAAACAAACTTTATGGCTAATAAATTGCTTGCATATTACAATATTATAATAAAAAAGGTCGATAATAGGGTCAGAGAGGTAGATAGATAAGTTTACATATTCTCTTTCGGTTACATAATCTATTTTATAATTTGTATAAATATCTTTAAAAATAATTCTTAGCTTACTAAATTAAGTAAATATTAAGTACTAGTATATTACATATTTTTAAAGTACCTACATCTTGTATGCCATTTGCCATCCTATGACACACCTAAATTCTTTACTGCAGCTCAAATGAGGTCATAAAATATAACGGTTTTGTGTGTGGATGGGATAGTTAAGGTCGGGTTAAAAATATCGTTTGCGTTTATTTTACAAGTTATAAAGTGTACAAATTCAGACATATAAGTAATAAGTATGTTCACAAGTAAAACATAATGTTTAAAGCCTTATGTATACACGTTGTATAGCGTCTTTTAAATGTCCCTTCGACGTTCTTCAAAGATGTAACGTGAAGACACGAAAAATGGCAAAAACGATAAGATAGAAAATCTCTGAAATTTTCCTCTTTTCATAAATAGGTTCACAGCTGAAATTCAGAAGAAGGCTGTAGGTATACTCCGCCTATAATAAAATGACAAAACCGACATCACAAAATAATGTCTTCAGACAAAACAGCTTCCAAAAGATATCTGACAAAATTGCCTTTTAAAAAAACAATATTTTTTACGATATAATAAATTCGTGACAAAATATCCTTCTAGCGGCATAAATTTTGGAGAAAAGACACGTTTAAGAAAGCCTCATTTCAAATGATTTGGTTTTTACAATGATTTATTTGTTAAATTTATAATTTTTATATTTTCCAAAATCATTAAAGTTTTTGATATCCCTTTTATTATACTTTCCATTTAATCTACTTTTTAAGCTTTATGGTGATTCTTGATTTTTTTTCTGTCATCCGTTATCTTTTTAACAAGATCTTGTAAAACATTTAATAAAATGTTTCATATATCTCTAAAACTAAATATTTTATTAGTGTTCATTTTCTTCTTGCAAGTATTAGTTAACGCAAAAGTAGTGCTACAAAAAATCTCCAAAGATTACATCGTATTTCACACAAAGTCACCGATGAGTTCGAGCCAAAAGACAAAATAGCTTTCTTTTAACTATTCAAATTCACCTGCCTCTAGCCAAAGCATGTATAGTTGGGACAGACGGTTTATTTTAGTAAGTCTGTATTGACGAAGATATTTCTTCGCCATTAAGACTATTTTGTGTTGTTCTTGATATTACTCTCGGCTGTTTTGTCGAGACTATTATGTCGGCGTCTCGCCCCCTACCCTCCGCCGAATACTTCCTGACGTGAATCCGAAGCTTTTAACTTTTTGTAAAAAGACCCGTGAAACCTCCATAACCTTCGCTTCTCGTTGAAATATAATAAGTGATGTTCTTTACGGTATAAATGGAACGTAATTTGAGGATATCTTTTAAAATGTCAACGTAAACGGTTTTTTTTATTAATTGATAAACTAAAGTTTTTAAGACAAGATTTTTGTGCATAGCGCAAAGGGTAACAATTATTTTTATAAACAATAATTATTAGCCTGAAAACACTCATCCAAATTGAAAAACCTTCCGAGCAAAGATAAATGTCGCCGGCAGGACTCGAACCCACACCCTTCTAATATCCGGTCAGATGATCTAAAAAAAAAACTCTTAAAAAAGAGCATCTGACCGGATATTAGAAGGGTGTGGGTTCGAGTCCTGCCGGCGACATTTATCTTTGCTCTGAAGGTTTTTTTCAATTTGGATGAGTGTTTTCAGGCTAATAATTATTGTTTATAAAAATAATGGTTTTTTTTAAATTTATTCTTTCGTGGGCAATGAAGATTCTGCGAAAAGATGATAGTTAGTTAATACTATTTTATTAAAAATTAATATTCAAAACGTAACGTGACGTTCAGGTGATTTAGTAACCAAACGGTGCGATGTAAAATTTTATTATCTTTTAAGTTAAACTTGTTGGTATTATCTGCAACGTTTATTTTTTTTAACAGCATTTGAAAACTATGAACTACAAAAAGTATACGAAAAAGCTTCCAATGTCTTCTTCTGTCCATTTCACTAAGTGCGACCGTTGGAAACCACATTTTTAGTATGATTTTTTTGGACGTTCCTGACTTCTTTCCATCCGCAAGCTTGTCATATAGATGGCCCACATTACAAAATTTACTGTTTTGAGATAATCAATATTTTATTTATATTCTCGTATGTCAGAATACGAGAATGTATGCAAAAATGACAAATTTCATGAGTTCTCACAATTATTTTTGTTCTAAATTGAAGTGCATAGGACAATGGTCGATTGTAAGTGGAAACAATTCTAAATAGATTTGTACTGGGTACATTTGAATGTTTGAAGATTAATACCCATTTTCTAATTTAAGGTTTTTCGGACTTAATGCAGTTTAATAGGCCATCGATATATTCTACTGACAATCCATTCTTCGTCTATTTGTTCTACTCGTCCAAACAATTTGCCAGTTATTTATATGCCTCACCGCTGTAGTACATTAAGGTTGGTATCAGATCTCCATTGTGGACTGCTACTGACATCTGTTTAGCCATTCATACATCGTACCACCTTTACTTATTTTCGGTTACCGTTACTTATTTTCCACTGAAAGGTACATTAATTGATAAAATGTGGTGAAAACCAAATGTTCATCATTCATCTTATGGTATGTACAGATCCCAAAAAGTAAATTTGCTCTTATTGAATATGTATATAAATATAACATAGCAGACAGGATATTTATTAAAAGTCATAAGGGTCCGAAGGTCGCGGGTTCAAATCCCGGCGAGCGCAAGTAATTTTTATTTAATTAATTTGTGTTGTTTCACAATTATTTAATTAAAAATAATATATGGTATACTTACGGACGTTCCAGAGTGGAAGATTCTGTCAGTATCGTCCTGGTGGAAGACCACTATTCAGAATTGAAACGTTGCTTGAAATGGCTTTTAGCCGTGTTTGGTGACCAGATCTGAATAGCCAGGCATTTCTCCACCTTCCTCTTCCCCTTTTCCTTCTTCTCTCCACTACCGTCAGCCTCACAACAATCCCCAATTGGGGATACCATAGTCTTACTGGCTCCAGACGGCTAGGAGCAGTTGAGACACTTGTGAGGGATTCACGTAAAAAATTTTTTTTTAAATATCCATAAATTAAGTAAATTTGTAAACCCTATTTATGTGGCGAAGCTAGTCGGTTAATACCTAAAGTCATTTACAGAAAGTTTGAAACTTTACATTATCCGCAACATTGTAAACAACTATAAATATTTATAAATGTAAATAATTATTCTTGATAATATCGTTTAAGGCCGAGTAGAATCTTTTAGCTTTCAAATGCATTTTTTTAAATATTTTCTCCAGTCCTAATTTCGAAGAAAAAAAAAACAACACATTTGAAATAAATACCAGCTCTTATTTTGCCATTAACCATCTAATAAATGTAATATCGACGACAAATAATAATTAAATAATAAACGCAATATCATGCGATGAAGAATCATATCTTCCAAAGGTAAAACTTTACGATATAACGTTTTAATCTGAAGTGACCTGCCAGAAAAGTGTGTTTCTGTATCTGTTTGTACATAATAAGATAAACCCTATCAAGTAATATTTGTGCAGCACCCTTGAGGTGATTTTACACAAAAACGGCGCGATACAAATTATCCAATTGTAATTATTATTAATAACGCCCATTCTTTGAACACAGTCATGAATCGAACCCCGAGCTTCCAGCCTAAAGGTACTCTCACCACGCTTATGTTGTGGCAACGATTTTAATGCAAATAAAATCAATTTGATTTTTAATTATTAATTAAAAATTGAATTCTTTAGACTTTTATAAAAAGTCAATAGATGTCTCATATAAATAAAAAGTCGAATGTAAATCGGAGACACTGTTTAAGTTTGCAATTGAGTTCGGGTAGAACTTTGTAAACATCATAAAAATAGTTGCCAATAATATGAGATTAAAATGGAAGATAATATTCACAAATCTTGAATTTGAGACATGATATCGATGAAGATGACACAAATTGAACTTGTCTCATTAGCTAAGTCGGTTGATCGTTGCCCCGGATAGGCAGAGGACCTGGGTTCGAGTCCCAGATGGGACTGAATATTTTTAGTTTCTGTCCTTTTATCCGGTTTCATCTTCATTTAGGTTAAGTGTTAATATTATCTTCTTTCACGATTAAAATCAATTTATTAATTGATAAACTAAAAGTTCTTAAAAACTTAAGACAAGATTTTTGTGCATATAATTTTATAAATTGACCAAATTGAAAAACCTTCCACAAAGATAAATGTCAAAATAAAAAATAAAATAAGCCGACGTACCAACGGTAGAGCATCTTTCAATCTGACCGACACTGTAAGTAGGTTCGAGTCCTGTCGGCGACATTTATTCTTTGCTCGGAAAGGTTTTTCTTTTGCTAATTTGATGCCGAAAGTGTGTTTGTAGCTAATAATTATTGTTTATAAAAATAAAAATCAATTTGTTTATAAATCTGGATTGTGATTACCATGCCACCTTCTTTCTTCGCAGCTACACAGTTCGCTCTTGGACTATCTAATTCATTCCTCACCTCATGAATAATGAATGTCTCCCTTAAGCTCTCAAGAGAGTCCCACATGGAGCAGAACGATGAAGGCTGACTCTCGACTATGCTAATGGGAGACCACAGGGTGGTAAAATCGAGTGGCTTGATGGAAAGTTTGCTATGGAAATTGAAGCACCCAGATTCAATCACCACATCAGGTTTTTTCTGTTTGTTTATGTTTGAAGGGGAAATTTATGTTTTGCTTGTTGTTTTGGGTCAAAGGAAATCTAAGGATGGGTTTTAAGTTTTGTGGTTTTGGTAGGAAATATTTATTCAAATATTATTGAGCATAATATTTGAGGAAATTCTATATAAAGGTCATATAGTGTTTTGATGTTCTAGAAAGATAATTTTTTATAAAATTCTGAACCATGTTGATCTGAAGTAGTTCTCTTGAATGGTGTGAGAGAGTTTGTGAGTGTCAATGTGGATGCTGAGGTTGGTTCAGTCAGTCGACGCAAGGCATCGGGAGTCACTTGGTTCACCACAGATGCCATAGGAAACTGATGAAGGGGACATTCTTCTACGATGTGTTTTGTTTTTTTTTTAAATGTCCACATTCACAAAGTTCGGAATCCTTTAGGCCCCATTTATGCATCATATACGCACAACAGCCGTGACTGCACCGGATGCGGTTTAATGAGGTCCCCGTCTACCGCAGAAGAGAGAACTCTGGCAATTTAAAAGTAGGGTCTACAACAATGTGCTTGTTTAAAGCAGTTAAAACAACATTTGCACAATTTTTTACACGAGTATATCTATCAAGTTCATTTCAACTCTCTTCAACTTGGATCAAAATTTGTAAATGAAATGTCAAACTTATAATGAAATTAATGCTTTATTTTAATTCTGTTTATGGTAAGAGTGTTTAAATATTTTATTTGTATTTATGGTAAGAGTGTTTAAATATTTTATTTGTATTTATGGTAAGAGTGTTTAAATATTTTATTTGTATTTATGGTAAGAGTGTTTAAATATTTCATTTGTATTTATGGTAAGAGTGTTAAAATATTTTATTTGTATTTATGGTAAGAGTGTTTAAATATTTTATTTGTATTTATGGTAAGAGTGTTTAAATATTTTATTTGTATTTATGGTAAGAGTGTTTAAATATTTTATTTGTATTTATGGTAAGAGTGTTTAAATATTTTAGTTGTATTTATGGTAAGAGTGTTTAAATATTTTATTTGTATTTATGGTAAGCGTGTTTAAATATTTTATTTGTATTTATGGTAAGAGTGTTTAAATATTTTATTTGTATTTATGGTAAGAGTGTTTAAATATTTTATTTGTATTTATGGTAAGAGTGTTTAAATATTTTATTTGTATTTATGTTAAAAGTGTTTAAATATTTTATTTGTATTTATGATAAGAGTATTTGAATATTTTAAATGTATCTAACTATTCGTTTGTAGTACGTAAAGTAAGTTCAATTTATTATACTTTTGCTACCAGTTTTTGTGCGATTTTTCATTGGTGTACAGTCTTTAAAGAAATTGTGAATATAACTGGAGGGCGCTGCAATCAATTCAATGGATTAAAATGACAACACTAAGAAGATTGAAAGGAAAAATCATATAACTTATAAAAGCACTACGGTCCAAGATTTTTCACATCAATATCAAACGGTTTTCAGAAAGTTGAGGTACTTCCTGTAAGGAAATGATTCTACATCATATTCAATTTATTTTTTACATTTACATATTCACTGAAGCCATTTATTAGATGTTAAATCAAAATAAAACTAAATTTGTGGAAGAAGCGCGCATTTTTTAAATTAAAAAAATAATAATAATAATAATTGACTTTTGCCATTTTTCCTGCCCATTTTCAACATTGCCAAATTCTGAAGACAAACATGACCTCATATTTGAATCTAGTATAATTTGTTCTGCAATCGGTGATGTCACAGAAAAGAGAAAAAATGTTCTATTTTTAAAAATTTTTAGGTTTTCTTGACGGTCTTGGATTGTAGTAAAAACATATTTACATTTAAATTGATAAACGATAATTGACCCTCGGTAAATTATCCGTCCGATGAAACCAAACGAGCCACAGTGCCGAACTCTCATTAGCAGCAACAATAACACTCGACAACAATCAACAACCAACAACAACAAGATATCCTACAACAACATCTAAGATAACCGCAGTTAGGTGAAGTTTAACAACTCGCGGATCACAGTGTTAGAGGTTAGGTTTCTCTGTCTATAGGTTTAATGCAGTTTAGCCGACGGCTGACTGGTTACCAGATTGTAAACATGCACTTCATATCTAACGATGTCTACTTTGGTTGGTATAATTACATTCTTTATTATTTTTTTTATTTTAGAAGATAATATTAACAAATCTTAAATGAAACAGTAAACCGAAAAAAAAAACACAGAAAATAAAAAGGTATCTATCGCATCTGGGAATCGAACCCAGGACCTCTGTCTTAACGGGACAACCGCTCTACCAATTGAGCTAATGAGACTAGTTCACTTTACTCAAATCTTTCTCATTTTCTTAAGAAAATGAAAACCTTCAAAAGAAACTAGATTCTTACATAAACACTGTCAGCCTTCAAATCAGAAACCAGCACTCGTTTCCGCTTCAGCACCTCTTCCATAGATCACCCCAAATGTTTCGCTATGCTTAGTGACGTAGCAGGGGTGTCCGGGTTCATGGGTAAGGTTCGTTCGGGTCGCGGTGGATATGTCTATCCACCAACTACGTGGAATTCCGAATTGGGAGAGATCTGTATGAAGAAACTGTTTTAGCTTTCCTGTCGGACTCTCTTAACCCATCGCCTTTCGCTGACGTGAGAGGGATGGATTCGTACGTCCATCACTCCTGGACACACTGACTCCCAGATTCCTACCTACCCCTCATACCTTTTTCCTTCCCAGAACTTCCCCTCCTTATTTTCCTTAAAAGTCGCTCCACACAGCTTACCCAAAGATGACATAGGCCTGTAGAGTAAATGTAAAAAAAAAATTACTAAAAATCAACAAAATATTTAAATATGAATTTTTTAAAATATGTTACATTACCAAAATCAGCTAAACCTACCTCAATAATAATCGATCTAAAAATCTCAAATCTAATCCGCCAATTCAGCCAATGGATAAAACCCCCCAGCTAGGGGGTACTGGAGCTCCCCAAAGTCCCCAAAACCCTTAAAGGGGGGCCAGGCTTCCCCCAGAGGCCTTCATAACCTTGAAGGGGGCCCGGGACCCCGCGGGGTACCCTAATGACATCATTTGTACACAAAACTTTTTATGACTCCCCATCCTGGAGGCAGTAAGAAAGAGAGATTCCACCCCTGTTTAACGAAAGACAACAGGGGTGAATTTACGGATAAGAAAAGTAATCTAAGATAATTAGGTACCAAATTTATTATCAAAGAAGTGTGAGGTAATTGAAATACTTAATTTTTATTGACTTGCGCTAATTGGATGGTTAATAAATACCCGCCCAAAGGGTTGACTTTTCAGTGACGACGTAATTAGAGGAATAAATTTTCCGCGTTAAATATATTATGATTTTTGAAGGAGGTTGAAAAACATTCATTGTTAGGGCGCATTTTAGGACCACCTTCAGAGATAGAAGTTATTTCACTACCTATCTAATACTCTCCCGATTAGTAGGCATAGAAAATAAGACACCAAACAAGGAAAGATGCTTTTTGCATCCATTTTTTGCATCAACGCATCTTTAATAGAAACTAAAAATTACTTTTCAGTAGCTGAATAAATCTTTGTCGGGTTCCCTCAGTTATACTGTGTGGCATGGAAATCTGGACAATATCCAATTATTGCTACACAATTCTGTGAATTTGTTACCTGTTCGTGCTATATTGTGGTTTGAAATTGTGAATCAGCACACATCTCAATCTGAATATAACAAAATAGTATTACATGCTCATGACACAAGACTAACTGCAAACGATGGACTTCTATTTTACAGATACCTAAATAAATACGCTCAAAGAAACTTTGCAACATGTCACCCAATTCAATAAAAAATTATGAACTATTTTTCGAAAGCATGCTAAAAAAATTGATATGGGAATTTTTTTTTTTATTAATCTTTTTTCTTTCTTTTCTCTTTTTACTGATTTTCTCTGTATTTTTTATACAGTTTTTTGGATTTGATTTTGCTTGTACTTTTATACCCCCTTTTATATATTTTTTGTTTTCGTTTTTATAAATGTTGTTTTATTATGATAACGTTATATATATGCACCATTCTTAAATTTAAAATGTGGACTGTTTTAAGAACCTGTTGACAAACTAATATCAATCAACTTTTCGATAAAAATGAAGGAATATATAAAAAAAATATATAAATCACAAAGATAGAGGCTTTTGAAATTTGATTCTAAAATCAATAGACAAACCTTCAAAAACCGTGGACAGAAAGGCTAATGCAAGGGTTTGTCATCGAATTGCCAAAGAATATGAAAATATACTAGATGATATGATATAATGAAACTCCAAGTTCTTGGTCACGTCATGAGGAGTGACAAATAATGGATGTGGAGAAGCCAGTTAGAAATTGAAATAAATAGGAAAGGAAAGGTAGTACCTGAAGGAAATAAGATGGGGCAGAGGAAGGTTTAGAAGCACCTGGCTATTCTGATCAGATCACCAAACACGGTTAAAATCATTTTAAGCAACGTTTCGATTCTCAACGGTGGTCTTTCACCAGGGCAATACTGAGAGTATCTACTACTCTAAAACGTTCCCCAAACATGCTTTATAAAAAAAATTACATTTAAATTCAGACCGAAATAATATAATTTCATTCAATTATTTTTTTTAGAGAACATCAGGATTTAAGCCCGTGACATACATTTGTAGTCGTGGATCTTAACCGCATGACCACGTAGTTACCTAACAAGCAAGGCTTTATTTTTATTTCTGCTTAAATTTCCTTTCTTTGGCATCTTCAATAAAACTTTTACTTTACATAACATTCTGTAAGCCAAGATTTTTTTTATCAGTTGTCGGGGGTGCGTTTTTCTACCCCTAAGAATCCCACTCTGCCAGTATGGGGCGGGGTGAGGTGTGCGGGCGGCCCTCGCCTAGTTAGCGAGTAGTAGAACGCGATGGAAGTATCCGAGGCACAGAACATTAAAGGAGATTAAGGTTTTTTTCTCCGACCGAAGGGAAAATGTTTTGCATTCAAGGCAGGACCGCGATATGGGTGGGGAAATGAAAATAATCAACTTGCAAAACCGTTGAAGCTGTAACTTAAGAGAAGACGTTCCAACACAAATCTACTTATTTTTTACAAATATTTATCCTTTTCGTTTTTTTTTTTATTTTAATCATTTTTCCTCTCATAAGAGCTACGGAAAAGAATAGAACATACCATACATAAGGTTTCTAAGATATTTATATTTTAGAGACTTCGGGTACTATCCCTGGTTGTATTCATCAACCTTCTTATCAGAAATAGGGGTGTATCGAACGTGTCCATGGAGTAGATTAATTTAAGCAGATAAACACATTTCTTTATAACCAAATCTAAATTATTACACAACACATTCAATACCAGCACATATTGTTTGCCCGCGCCACGCGCGTTATGAATAGCGTACGCACAGTGGTATGTGCTCTTTTTTTCACTGGAACCACGAAACGAACAACACATTCTCCCTTAGATACCTAGACCTGCCTCTACCAGACAAGGACAGTCATCTACAGCCAGCAACCACTGACGTCACCACCCGCTACATCAGTGACCGATCAAGTCAAGTACCCTCGGAGCGACAACATCTCCATTGAGAAACTACCAAACTCCTTTCTCAAAGCTATTCGCAAATCACAATAGTCGAGCGTCCTTATGTGCTGGTGCCTAAATATTTACACTTTTTTTCTTGTGCAGGTCCTACACGTCCCGTGTTAGTAGCTTTGCCATCAGACGCTTTGCTTATAATACCCTATAACCCCTTAAACGATCATATCAGCAATCTAGATATATATATCTAATTTGCCCATTATATCCCTGACAATTTTACAAGAGCGTGCGCGCACAAATCTTTCCTTGTTGCGAGAAGGAGAACAAATCTACTGTGATGCCTCTCGGAAGAATGATTTACTCTTAAATGAGCTAACGCCTCAATTCAAAATGCAAATAAGTATGTAACAAACATTGGCTAACAATGTAATGTTCTTTTGTTATTGGAAAAATTTCTGTAAATGTGTGCGTAAAATAAAATAAATAACGAAATACTACATGAATGAAACAATGACAAAAATACAACTAAAATATATATTTGAGAGAACATTCGAGTCAAAGCTGGAACAAGGTTTTGGTAGAATCCATGGTGTATAGATATATTAAATGATATTCCTCAGAGTTACTAACTAGAGCCTGACAAAAATCAATCAAAATACATCTCATTCTACAACGGGGTCGATTTCCGTGTGAACCGCATTTGTGACGCCCGGAGTTCATTTGTTTTTCAAATCATTCGAATTTGATCGAATTTTTCATACGTTTCGCACTTAAGTAAGGTATATATTTGTTTGTAATTATTAAAGATTAAATATCCATTAGCAGTAGGTATGCCCGGCAAAGTATTGGTCACTTCCTAATGACCAAAGTTTTTTGACTGAGCTTTTTACCAATGTCAATAAGACTTCAATTATCAAACAATCACCAAATTTAATCAAAAAAAAGGTCAAAACCGATTTGTAGCTGAGTAGACAAAAGCGTTGGGTTTCTACCCAGGCGTCGTGTGTGCAATTCCTCTACTAGCTAAGTCATCCATCATTTTGCCTTTAGCCCTTCCCCTACGGTGCTGGAAAATCTGTCTAGCTTCCGTGCTGTACACTCAGTATATAGGATACACATTTAGAATTTTGTAATTTTTAGGTTGGGTAAAAATTAATAGTTTACAATTATTACTTACATAAATCATTTTATTATTATGTATATGAATATAAGTAAAATATTTTGTATTAGTGCTCAAAACGAGGACAAAATATCGGTCACTCATGATATGTCCATTGCATCCGGCAGGCCGCTGGCTACTTCTGACCATAATAAATTCCGAGCATAATGGCACGGTGAGTGAAACCCCGTACCCCTCACACTTACTACCACACCACTCGGCAAGTTATCAACTCACCCAGACATACGTACATATTCATACCTTTTTTTCCTGGTTTTTCTGCAAAGCATTTTTTTGTCGCTTTCGATAAATACTTATATTATTATTAATTTAGGTGTGTGGGTATATACTCGTATGTGTATGTTCATTTGTACGTTCATGTGTATGTGTGTGTATATGTATACATACATAAGTATGTATTTATGTGTGTGTACATATGTGTATATATGCGTACATATATGTATATATGTGTACATCTATGTGTATATTATATGCGTATGTGTTTGCGTGTGTATGTATGTGTGCATCTATGTCCACATGTGTGCATGCTTGCACATATGAAAAATAAAAATAAATTATTTTTTTGTGATCTAATCCTTACGCGTATCTTTTTCTCCTTTCTATATTCTACTTTCTTTTATAGTTTTACCAATTGTTAGCATGTTAATATAATTAATATAACAAATTCATATGTTTACACTAGACTTCATACAAAGTAACTATACTGCATTGGTCACCATGAAACAGGCAGCCGCCTAGAATGGTGATCTAATGTATCTACTCCATTAAATATCATAAATAATTTAATAATTTTATTCAATACATAAATGTATTGCTGAGGAAAACTTAAAATATTAAGTCTGTGTTTAGTATGTTTACTGGAATATTGATATAATTATATACAGTGAATTGGGTAATTTTAGATTTCCTAAAGGTGGGATTATTGGAAGAAAATACACTATGTATTTAATAATTCCGGATTCGTTTTATCATTGCCTGCGTCCTCTATAGGAATATACTCTTAAAGTAGTAGGAACGGGTGGTGTTTACATGTGATGTCGAGAGATGGCATCTCCAGTGCGTAGCGAGTTATTACAACTCCACATAAATCTCATCCCAGCTTCATGTTTATTAAAATTAAAAAATGTTTTACGTGAGTTGAGCAACCAGAGATTTTTCAATTATATTTCTGACATTTCATTTTTTTTTTGTCTGAGATATCAACCAAAGGGGTTTAGTTTTATTAATACATTTATTAATATAAACAGCTAATACATAGATACCCGTTGCTTGGATTCATGAAGTGTTTTTAATGGTTTATTTTATATGTCTCCTTAACATAATATTCTGAAAAAAAACTTTACCATTGCGTAATAAAAACATGAGGTAGATTACTAACTCAAGTTTTTGGTACCGAATCACCTTAAAACCTTCATTAGATTCAGATTCGTTAACGGGGCAAAATTTAGGGTGGGCCATAAGTTTTTGCATTATTGATATCTCAATAAAAAGGAAACCACAACTCGTACGAAAATAAATGTATATTTTTCGAAAAGTAGACAATCGATTAATGTATTTCTTAAAAATAATGTCGTTTAAATGTCCACCATCACGCCGCTGCCAATCCTTGAATCTGGCACCAATTTTTTTAAAAACTGTTTTACAGGTTACGCGGGGGATATCGACAATCTCGTACAGCTTCCCATGCGGACTCGTTAATAATCGTACGAATCGTTATTTTTGTAATTTAACTGTTTTACACAGAACGCGCGATGTTCCCCCGTGAAGCGATTCATGGCGACTAAATTTCCAAGAACCGAGCACCCGCGTGCCGCTTACCGCGTTCCTCTCCCCCTGCCCTCGATTGTCCGCAGGAGCAATTTCAATAGTGCATGGCCCAGTCACCATAGAAAGCTTCATTTAATTAAAGTGCATTTTTACATGAAATGATTTTTCCTGAAATGTCTGTAAAGTTTTTAGGTAATATTTCTTTCAGAACCATTTTCAATTCGTGATACTAAAAACTGGTATAAAATTTAATCTAACTGTCTTCATATGATATTAAATGGCATTCATTTGAAACATCAGTACAGGCAAATCATTTTAAATACGCATTTTTGTGAACGTCGAAAATCGTTCAATTTGATTCCAAATAATTTGGAACACTCGTCCACAGTCCCCTCTTGTTCCCGCAGTAATCCCACGATACAGTTACACTACTACACGAGCAGGAATCTCTTTAATATGATTCTACTGAATGTATCTATCAGTGGCAGACCATGACGACCGAAAAGCTGTGCCTACCCTAAGAAAAACGAATTAAGAAAATGAAAAAATACTATTATTTTTTTTTTATTATTCTACGACTTTGGAACTTGTATTCTCATTTATTCAGTTGTCCACAACAGTCAGCGGATTAGATGAGAATAAATAGGGCTTTTCATTTCCAAACTTCACACAGTCTACCTTTGGTCATAGTGCAATGCACGCCACTGGTATTTTTAATTAACCCTTTCGTCCCATACGTATAATTAAATCTACATCTATTTCAATTTTTTTTCCTCCCCAAAAGAGCGATATAAAATGCGTTTTTCCAATTCCTGGCATTACTGGCTTTGCGCTCTATTTTTTCAAATGATTTCAGCTACTCGTTCAGGCAGTAGCCATGTTGATATTTAGAAATTTGATCTTTGCGCTTAATCTCGACTTCCGCACAGTAGCAATTTTATTTATTTTTATTTATGCAATTTTGAATTAATAAATTGCTGCTTTTTTAAGCAGTGCATGATTTATCATTTTAAACTAAACACGCTCTTAGAGACCTAATTTTCTTTCAAATGAAAACGGTGTGTTTTTTAAATAAATCATGCAGCATCTAATATGTTTTAATTCTGGCAGTTTTATTCCAGATCTGAAGGGGAAATACGATGTATCATCAGAATATGAAATAGGTAAGTGTCTGTAATCTGAACCTCCTCCACCTATAATAACTTAGTCGTTCAAAGGCAGGTTCGGTAAATTAACTGTGCTAACCGGCGACGGTTGTTCAGACATGACTATCTAGTCCACGCAGATAATTTTATCATACCGAATGCCAGTGCATTAAATATTATTACCATTGTGGCGAGACAGAGCCCCAACCTCCTGCGTCATTGGTACTATTGTATTCCCAATTGGTGAATCTTATTAGTGTGAGGGGAGTGAGAAGGGGTAGCAGTTTATTTATTTATTAAATTAATATTAATTACTTAATTTAGAACTACTGTATTTAATATTTAAATATATACAAGTTTCGGAAGTAAAGCTCCCCTCTTCGGGATAAACAATTTACCTACTAAAAATTATGACAAATAATAAGAAAATAGAACAAATTAAAAACGCAAAATTTATTTATTGTAAAAATAATTGAAAAGAAAAATGTATTAGAAATTTTAAAAATTATTATTATTATGAATGTAATAAAATAAAGAAAATGGTAAGGCATAAAAAATTTCATAATTTTATATTTAAAATTATATAAATTAGAAATTTCAGAAATTAGAAAACGTTTATTTATTGATGACTAGAAGGCTTTTACATGTAGATATATTTATTCCATAGTTATTTATACAAAGGAGTAAAATAATGAAGTACCTTAAATTACAATTAGAGTATAAAAGAAATAAGTAGGTATGTAGTTACAGCGTAATGAGTAATAGTTTTCCTGTAGTTACATTGTAACAGCGGGTATAACAGAGTTGAGGACTTGATATGCATGTTATGACCTATGTACACGAGTAGAGCTATATTAAAACAATAGAAAAGTTTTTACTGGCGGGAAAAAATTTCAATTCGATAATAGCAAGTAAATATTAATACAAATGTCAACAGGTAAATTAACTGAATAAGAATGATCAGCAAAGAAATTAACTCTTTAAGGCCTAATTTAAAATCTGGCAGTGGCAACAAATTTTGACGCTAAATAATACCTTATAAATTTATGGGAAAAAAAATAATTTTGTTGTTTTAAATACTTTAGAATTTATTGGTACTTAAATTTGAAAGAACATAAGACTCTAAGGGCACGTTTCTCTTAAAATGACAAAAAATATGGATCATTTTATTAATTCAAAAAAGTTTTAAAAAAATGTAGAATAAAAATATGCTTTCAAAACTTACTTTTAAAAAAATAACAATTTAAAGAGTATGAAAGTTGAGATTAAACGCAAAAATCATCCATCTAAAAAAAACATGGCTACCGCCTGAACGAGTAGCTAAAATCCAATGAAAAAAGTAGCGTGCAAAGCCAGTTATGCCAGAAATTAGAAAACGAAAACCGTCAAGTTTTATTCACTCTAGATAGGGAGGATAAATTTCTGAAATTTATATCTTTTCAAATATACGTACGGTACGATAAAGTTCATATTGGGAATAGTCTTTTATTTAATAACAAGCAAATTAATTACAGAAAAAAATTAGCAAATAAATTAATGTATTTGTTTTTAACGCCCTGAATTTAATGTCTCTGAAACAATTATATACAAAAGATATTTTAATTTTCACATTCAAAAATCAGAATAACTTTACACATACAAACTTGGATCAATTCACAAGATCCGCATTACAACTTACATTCCATCAACCTACAACAAAAGCTACCTTTGGACAAAGAAATTTGCAATATTTCTCTATAAAAGTATTTAACATCCTCCCTCTAGCAATAAAAACCATTACAAAATTAACCGAATTCAAAAAAAGTATTAAGATATGGATTATGGACATGGGAAGGAAGAATATAGATATGATATTGCAACCAAACAGGGTTTAACGGTCACGGCATGTTTTCTAATAATTTTTTAGAATTCTTATTAACCTTATTGCATTATCATGTTCCTCTAGTAATATTTTAATATAATTACGAAATCTTACATAAATTTTTTTATCAAACTTAAAATATACTTGACCAAATTCATATTCTTTATATAAAACCATGTACAATGTGACCTTAGAACGGGGTACCCCAGTAAGGTTACATTTTTTTGCGAATTTTTGTTAAATTTTAAGAAATAAATAAATACAACATAATACAAATCAAATAGCATCTTAATACATAAGGTCACTTCCTAAGACTCCTAAGAGCCCAGTCTTTAAAATGATTCAACTCAAGCAGTGACCTTGAAATTTTTGGTACCAGTCTAAATGAATTTTATTAGGCTTCACGAAAATAAACCTCGAAGATCATCATTTAGAATGTCTGAAATAATGGACTCCATCAAAAACCTTGTTCGGGCTTTGACATGAATGTTCTCTCAAATATTTTAAATATCTTATTGTCATTGCTTTATTTGATGATTATAAATGTCCTGTTTACTTTGTGTAGCTCTTGGATAAATTAGAGCTTTCCGTGTTATACATAACATGAAAACATGAAAAACATGAAAATTTCGTGAATAACCTTTTTTATTGATATTTAACGTGATTCTTTTTTAATCATATCTATAAAAATAGTTAATTTTTTCGTACGTCTATAGAACCTTTATAAATTCAAATGTATAGCTGCAGCCTTTAATACTCCTGGCAGTATATCTCAGTTCCACAAGAGAGACACAGTAAATAAAGACTCTTTTTAATAACACCTGACGTTTCAATAAAGGCGGGTGTTGCCAGCGGCGTAATCCGCCAATCTCGGGCGCCAATATTTCGCCAAAAGGGGGTGCTTGCCAAGGGTAAACAACGGAGCAAATTTGAGAGGTGGCAACACTGAGGCACATTGGAACGAATTTTAAAAAAACTTGAGAAAAAACAATAATTACTATGGTACTCGTGTTTATCTGTGCGGAAATATGTATTTAATTTCCGCATAGTTTGACGCACTTTCCTACCAAGGCGGCGAAAATAAGGACTAGCGAATGAACAAACTATGTTTTTAATTCATAGCTTTTTTTAATCGACAATATATACAGCGACATAACCAAATGTATAGATATGTAGTTCAATTTGTATAAACATGCTATTTTAATTAAAAATATATTATTTAAAAATTACAATGATACTTCAAAGTTCCATAGTTCATTGTGAAAATGACCCCATATTGTATCAGTGATCATAGTCAGGTCCAGAGTCAGTCGCGATTGTATGTACTTTTGTAGGTACTATTCAAATATACTCGTGGCCTATTAGTTTTCTTTCATTGGCAACGCATAGAGTAAAATTCTCCGGAAACTCAAAAGAAACTTGAACATCGCCACCCAGCGGGTACGAAGATTGCGGTTGAAAATAGAACCAATGCAGAACTCGAACGGATTTGAATTTTTCCTTACTGAATTAACGTTAGTTCTATTTCTCGTCAACAGATGGAAACCATAACCGTTCCGTATCTTCGATACAAATTTTTCAGCAGTTTCCGGAGATTTATCTTAGATTGCGAGTTCGATCCGCAGCTAACTTCAGGTGACCAATTTGGATGAAGCCAATCTGAGCCTTACTTTCTTTGAAAGTGGATATGTTTACGGACGATTTTCGCTAAAATGAACCTTAAGGTGTTTTAAATGGTTAGGGCACTAAGGTCGATTTTTCCGTTCAGGCCCTTGTCTGAATTTTTTCAATTATAGAACAATACAGCGCCCTTGAGGTAATTTTTCACAAAAACGGCGCTATACAAGTAATCCAATTATTATTATAGGAAAATTCTAGATAAAAAGCACAACTTTTTTCATGTCGCCAGAGGTCACCGTTCAAAGGTATTTGAGACTTAAAAATGCTACCATTTTTTGTAGCTACGTCTTAATAACGTATCTAAAATGTTCCTTTGGAAACTAAAAAAACAAAAACAACATGAATGTTTGCATTCAAAAATATATTAAAATTGGGTACTACATAATGTAAGTAAACAACGAATGCAACATTTTCAAAATAGGAACTGATGTATGTGAAAATAATTCCAGACAAGGACAAAAATTCATTTCGACGTATATTTTTTTTAACCAAAAGATTCTTTATTTAAAATGTGGACGCACGTCCATAAGACTTACTTTAAATGCTATTTTTATTTTTTTTATTTTATAAAATATGATTTTTTTTAAAATAACGTTTTTTTCAAATCCATTTTTTTTTCTTTTTTTCTCTGAGTATCGCATTAAGTAAATTTAAAAAGCCACGTTTCTTCCGCCCTTCTCCACAATCGTATATACTTTCTTACTTTGATTGTTTGTTAACGGTTGTCCAAAAAAATAATTTAACTCGTGCCACTGTGCGGCAAAGACGAAAAATGGCGGGAAAATCCAGAAAGGCGGGAAAGTAATGACAATTTATGGACAAAGACAACCAAATACAGCTTTGTATCTGAGAAAACACTTAAATGGCTCCCCACTTAAAGAATGAGTTATTTCATCGACTTATATATATTATACATACTATACATATAAATAATACGTTTTTAAGTCGCTCGAATGATTTATGGGAATGGCAAATTAATTAAAATAGAACAGTATTTATAAAAAGAAAAATGTTTTTTTAAGAATTAGTCAAACATGTCCCAAAAAACTATAATCACAGTGTACAACTCAATTATTGCTGTACATTTTTTTAAATGCTGCTGAACTATTGTTTTCTTTTGTCACGACAGAGAATAAAATAATTTATATTTATAAAGTATAGCAATGTGAAAAATACTTTTAGAAAGTAAATTTTCAAAAGTGGTTGAATGTTAAAGGAGCTAAATTGGCTAATTGTAAAACAGATGCTGACATTGAACACATTGATTTTAATACGTTAAATAATAAACAACATGCTACCAGAACACGTTTCTAACAAAATTATATACAAAACATAAGGACATCCGATGAAATCAGATTATCAAAGATGTACAAGAGCCTATACGCAAAAGCGTCTATACTATAACCTCCGGTCAGAGGGCCAGAGATTACCCTCTTGAATTTCCGCAAATATCTGTAAAACATTGTAAAAATATTGTTTATTTAGACAAATATATCGTCCAATTAGACAATATTTTATCAAATCGGACATAAAGTTATTGAATAGGATAAAAATTTGTCCAAATGGATAAAAAAACTCTCCACAAATTAGTTTCCTCAAATATCCACAAATATTCACAAATCTCCACACAATTTCCACAAATTTTCATAATTTTTCACAAATATACATAAATATCCACAAATATTCACAATCAACCACAAATATTCACAATCAACCACAAATATCCACAATCAACCACAAATATTCACAATCAACCACAAATATTCACAATCAAACACAAATATTCACAATCAACCACAAATATCCACAATCAACCACAAATATTCACAATCAACCACAAATATTCACAATCAACCACAAATATTCACAATCAACCACAAAGCGCCAATGAGGTGATTTTCCCACGAAAACGGCGCTATAAAAGCAATCCAAATATTATTATCATTAAACATTCGGCCTCCATAGTCGAAATAAATTATATCCTTTGAACAATCCGGAGAATAATCGTTCCAGTGTGCTTGTTACACAGATTCGTTTGAATACACACATGTTCCGGGGATATCGCGTTTTTCATATTATTTTACATTCAAACAACATTCGCCTGTCCGCTATAACTGATTATTTGCTTGCCCATTAGCTAACAAGCCCGTACCTAGAATTGGAAATTGCTATGTAACAAAATACAGCAAGCAAGGTAATACAGCACCTAGTATATATATATGTGTATGTACAGGACATAAACGCGTATGTATATATGTATCCGGCCCGCGAGTGATACACAAATATCGATGTTTCCTTTAGCCGCAAAAAGGTTCCCTACCCCTAATTTATGGGAACAATTAAAAAAATATAAAAGCAAAGTATTTAAAGATAGAGATATAACAAAAATATGTTGTGGAACGGACATGTTCCCTCATGATGAGATTCAATCACTTGATATATATGCTGTCTGGTAATTCTTCCCTTGGAAGAATTACTAAATTTTTCGATAAAAACACAGGTTTACTAATTTATAAAACAATTGTTCAAATGTTCTCTATCTAAATAATGTAGGTAGCTTAAAAGAACTCCAAATAATCACGAATAGAGCAATGAGGCAAATTTAAAAATGTAATCAACATAAATCAATGCTCAGAAAACGGTCAAATAATTATATATTGTTAACAAAAAAAATTCTATGTTTTTAATTTTTATTTACATATTTTTTAACAATTTACTCAGACTTTACTTTAGAGTTAAACTACAATTTAACCGCCCTACCTTAAGGTAATTTTCTGAAAAATAGGGAAAAAATAATAACTTTTTTTTACATGTTACGCTCCCGTGACGTTTGAAGAGAATGTATGAAACTTACGGAAGGTCAAACAATCGACCGCACGGTTCGCCTGTTCTTATATATATATTATTTTTCTCAAGTGCGTACGTGATACGGGATAGCGCAGAATGGTACAATCAAAGTTTGCGTATCACGTACGTTCATAGGCATAGGGCGGTTAATAAAGACTTCACTCACACCGTACAAGACAGAAAGAAGATATTGAACTTAAAAAAAATTCCCAGTGTAATAAAAAATGAACCTAGATTAACGAAAATGCAAAATTGATGTATGTAATAAATATTAGATATAAGCAATATTCAAATTAAAATGTAAAAATACATTAATCTATATAAGACCACGGGAACTGGAACTATTTTAAGTTAAATAAATAAATTAAATTAATATAACACAAGTTTGCTTGAATGATTTATAGGAAAGATAAATGAATTAGAAAAATATCGTTTTTAGAGATAGACATACGTATTTATTTTGTTATTATCCTGGATATTGTGGCTTGGACATTGGACATGTGCATTCAAGATACCCGCACGAAATTCAGGAGACGATTCTTGGAGGAAGACGTCTGGCTAGTTACTTCAGATATAGCTGGAAAAAATAAATGCTGGCTGTGCGAGGAGATACTTTTGCTGCGATGTGCTGAGGCAATTGAAGTAATGGAAGGCCGAAACACTTGAAGTTGTCTTGTCTAGAAAATGAATTCCAAAGAGATTATGAAAAAAAAAGGAAAAGGTATGGCTAAGAAAAATATCGTACCGAAAATAAGCTTCTGAACTCAAAAAATATTATATTGGGTACCTACCGGGTACTACAGTTTAAGGATTATTGTCTTTTGAAACCTTATACATTTTCTCAATAACCTATATAGAAATTACAGATAAATCATTCGTTGTATTTCTTGAGTTAACAACCTGCTAAGTGAGTATTTTTGGGTGCTGACCGTTAGTTTACGGAAATAAGCTTTTTCATATTATTTTATGACGTTAAAAAAAATTCCGTCTACTTTCGGTTAAGTGAAAAAAGTCTATTATATTTTTTAATAAATAACCTCGTTAAAATTCAAATTAGGCTCGGCTCAAAGAAATCCAGCTCTTTTCATCCGAGCTCCCGCCATGGACTTAAAAAATGTCCTTACAAAGACCTACCTACCTACTTGTTTATAAAGAAATGTAACCGCAAAACCCGCGGGCCATTCGTTTAACAGAAACAAATCCCTCGCTGTTCACGAACTGAACATTCACGAATTTTCGGAAATACCGACATATTTTGTTCAAAATGACAGGTCAGTGGCTGAGTTGGCATCGCATCTGGGTCCCACCCAGACGTCGTGAGTCCAATTCCTCGGCTGTCTAAGCCCTCCATCGTGACAAAGGGAACATCTTGCGCTTATTGTGATGGAAGTTGGAGATTTTCAAATATTGTCAGATTATTCATAACCCGGGAATGTTTTTCTTTCCTTGTGGGTATGTTCCGGATTGATAGAAACTTTCTGTATAACCCTGGTGAAGACCATCAATCAGAATCAAAAAATTTTGCATAAACTCCACACAGAAAAGAAAATCTTTCGGGGCCTATTTCATGTGTGAGGATGCTGTGTGGGGGGTCTTTTAGAGGATGGGAAGGAGTGAACCTGGATCTTGAAGATAACCATCTTGTAGGAGGGGTGAAACATAGAGGCGGCAGATCATTCTACAGCCGAGCTGTTGAACACAAGAACGAGTTGTAGAAGCGACCCGTTCTCATGTGACGAATGTCAACCGTGTACACATTTTATGTATAAAATAGGCAGTGCAGCCGTTCATCAGGAGTATATAGAATACTAAAAAATATTAATGTCAAGTATATAGACAAATGATAAAAATTAAAACAAAATAATGTAAGAATAGACAAATTATTAACATAAACAAAAATTGATTAAATCAAGGTAAGTGATTTATCAAAAATATTAATAAAAAAATATTATAAAACATTGAATAGTAAATGTATATTAGAAATTATTTTTCTTGTCAATATTAATATGAAAATAAGTTCAAGAGAGCTGTTTTTAAAAAATATTTGATTATTAATTAAATTTGCTTAACTATTAACGCCTTACATGATTTCTAAAATTTCAAATTTGTCTAATTGTAAACCGGTTGTATTTCTATGTAAAAAAATTTATTCATGTCAAACGAATGAATGGTTTCTAAAATATGATTTGCAAATTCAGAATAGTTGTTATTATTTAAACACCTTGGGTGTTCCTTAACTCTAATACTGAAATCTCTAGAAGTCTTTCCTATGTAAAAATAGTTGCAATCATTAAAATTAATTTATATACCCGGATTTATTTAAATATTATCTTTATCTTTGCTATTTTAAATAAATGTTTTTTTAAAATTTATTATTTGTATAAAAAGCCGCTTGAATAGAATTTGGGATGATTTTAATTATTAAATTTCAGGTATTATTATTTAAAAACAATATGTACTCGTACATAAATGGTCAATTTATCTAAGCGCCGTTTAGTGACTTCTTCTTAAAGTTTGTAGCCCCTTTTTAAATAAATATGTTTTTAGACTTCTCTTAGAGGTTCCGAAATTGCTTTCTGACCTCAAACCATATGGAAGGTCATTCCAAGAATGTGGGACCAGTACATTGAAAGCTATGTCTCCAAACTTAGCAGCATTCGTACAAGAGGGGTCAACCAGTCTGTTCGACGCATCAGACTTGGCCGATCTGAGCGTGAGTTGTCTCTGAGTAAGATTGTCCCTCACGCAGAGATCAGTCAAGTATGATGGTGCCAGCCCGTTCAGTGTCCTGTATACCATAAGACAAATTTTAAACTGAACTCTTTCTGTGACTCAAAGCCAGTGTAGGGAATTACACAGAAGAGGAGTGATGTGACAGTATTTGGTGGCATCGCATATTAGACGAGTGCTGTGTTGAACACTCCTTGCAGTTTGTTCAAAATTTATTTTAATCACTCCTATGATGAATCCTACAAGTTTGAATGTATGTGTTATTGGAAGAACATTCCAGAGGCCATTGTTATTCCTAAATTACTTACTTCGCTACGTGTTTTATGATCTACACCATTGATTTTTTATGGGAATATTAGGTGGTTAATGATTTTCGTGAAACATATTGTGTTACGATAGTTTGATGCTCAAGCTGGCTACCCATAACTATGTAGTATCAGTACCACTATCAATATAAACATATAAGACACTTGAGAACAGCATGATATATTCTCGTATAATTCCTCATTCGCGATCACCAACTCCGACAAAATCTTAGCACTTCTTTACTTGGTTGCTTACGGCACTAGTGGTTGGTTTACATCCCGGGGTAAATGGCGCATTAGGGTGACCTCATCTACATAATGCCTCGAGAAGGCTCTCGGCTCCCGGTGACAATGCCTCGGAGCCGAAAGCCGGGAGCCGAGGCGAATAGACTCGCGAAGCAAAACACTTAACGCGGCGTGATTGAAAAAAGGGCGGTGGAAAACGACGCATGAAATATACTTACTAAAAATGAATGAAAGCAACGATGAAAGATTTGTCGAGGATGTATTATATTTCGCTGACTATACGTCCTGAGTATAATGTGTGTCGTCTCCAATATCTCTGGGATTCGTGAGGATGCTACGAAGAAGGATGAGACAACCATTCATTCGCTTATATGATCCGCTGAGTCATGGTATCTCTTTCAAACTCGGTTGTCCTTTTCTTACCCTGGATTCCACAACCTTCAAGGTATAATACGTACATTATAATGTAAGGTTCACAGACGGATTCGAGAAAGCTTACGCTACAACGGACGGCATGAGCGACCCGGCAGTAACCAGCATGGTAGACAGCACACTAGCAGAGCTACATTTGCTTCCCCAAACCGATGTGGACGACATCAGGCTCGCTTCACCGAAAGAAGTGGCCCACATCATCAGGTACCTCAAACCAAACAAGGCACCGGGGAAGACCAAATCACCAACACGCTCCTCAAACACCTTCCGCAGAGAGCTATCATCTACCTGACGAAGATCTTCAACGCCTGCCTACTGCTGGGCCATTTTCCCGCCTCATGGAAAAACGCCTGCGTCCTACCTTTCCACAAAGCGAAAAAAGATCGATCGAATCCGACTTCATACCGCCCCATCAGCTTGCTGCCCACGCTCAGCAAGGTACTCGAGCAAGTCATCCTCAACCGGTACCTCCCCCACCACGTCAACAACAAGACTCTACCTGACGAACAGTTCGGCTTCAGAAAGAAACATTCGACAGTCCACCAGCTCACGCGCGTCACGGAGCACATTTCAAGAGCTTTCAACATGAGGCAATACACCACCATGGCTCTACTTGACCTTGAAAAAGCCTTCGACACAGTATGGATGGACGGGCTGATTCACAAACTGTACATCACCAAAACACCTACGTACATCACACGAATAATCCAAGCCTATCTGAAAAACCGAACCTTCAACGTCAAAGTGAGGGAGACCACATCAACATCACGAGAAGTACCGAAGGGCGTGCCACAAGGAAGTCTACTCGGGCCCCATCTCTTCAATCTCTACACCTACGACGTTCCCCCTCTCAACCGGTGCCAGAAAGCCACGTACGCCGATGACATGGGCCTATACGCGTCATCCGTAGCGCCCAGATTGGCCGTGAAATACCTACAAGAGGGTCTCAACACCATCGGAGACTACTACAAAAAATGGCGCCTCAAACTCAACGAGGCCAAAACCGAAGCCATCACTTTCACACGCAGGCTGAAGAACAAGACACCCAAGGAGAAAATCACCATGAGCGGAACAATACTAGATTGGAAACCCGAAGTAAAATACCTAGGCCTCACCATGGACAGCCGCCTAAGCTGGAAAAGCCACATCGCAAACGCCAGAAACAAAGCGCAGCAAGCTATAGGAGCAATCAGCCCCATCTTCAATCGGAGAAGCCCACTAGCTGAGAAGAAAAAACTCTTACTATACCAGAGTCAAATCCGCCCAGTTCTAACTTATTCCATTCCAGTGTGGAGTAACATATCCAAATCTACATACAAGAAAATTCAAACTCTTCAGAACAAATGTATAAAGATTACGTACAATACACCTATGTACACAAACCTCAAGATCCTACAAGAACAACAGGAAATTCCCACACTCGAAGAATACTCTCACCAACTGACGACGAGATTTTACAACACCCTAAATCCCGAAAATCCACTCGTGAAAGAGCTGGGCGCATACAATTCACCTGACGATCTCCCGTTCCGCTACAAGCACAAAATGCCGAAGCACATTATCCTGGAGCTCTACGAGGACTCCGACACCGAAGAAGACACAGACTCCGACGCGCCCCCCGGCCCCGACCCACGCGCGGACACCACCGATATGGGCACCACCGTCACCAATACGGACACCCCCAGCGCGGGTATCCACCCGGTTACCATCCACACGGACACCCGCGTTCGGCCACCACCGGCTTGGGTCCGGCGCAATTCCGCACAACCGGACTAGGAAAATAGAAGACGAGGACTCACCAAAAAAGAAGAGGACTAACACCGGAAAAAATGAAATAGATGAAATACAATGAAATGTAAAGTATTGAAATACCTGAAATGTAAAGTATTGAAATAATGAAATATTTAACTTCAGTAAAATTAAAAGTAAACAACAGTAAATAGTTCAGAACTAAATGTTTGTCTTTCCCAGTTTTGTTTAGGGTTTTTTATCCAGTTAAGATCTTTTCCCTAAAAGTCATGAAATGTAATTAATAAATTCAGTCAATTTAAACAAAACCATCAGATGGTAATAGTAATAAGACCAAAGTGGCCGGAGTACTAGTTAGCCAGAACACATGAGGGGTATTTGTATAAGCCCCAGCTAGTTAGAGGATTACGAAAGAATCCGTAAAATCAAAAAAAAAAAAAAGTAAGGTTCACAAAATAAATCCACGTTTTCAAAGATATTTATTTTTTGATTAAATGGTTTAGAATTATTTTGTTTCAACCATTATTTAATAAATAAATATCCATTAATAATAACAATAATATATCTTTATTCTAATCAAGGTTAACTATAACTAAAATACATGTATAATAAAGAAAATATAAAATAATATAATAACAGTAGGTTTATCCTTACTTTCATGTTACTGGCTAATCCATGGAACTCTATCATGTTCAAGTAGTCATGGTATTGGTGATGTGAGTTGTTTGGAAGTAAGTTAATATTTAAATCTCTTGTAATTATTAAGTTTTTCGTCTAGCCTTCCGGCGTTCAGCTTTGAACATAGGTATCTCAAAAATGTGTTGAGTTTCGCCGATTCGTAGCGGTTCTCACCTATCAGTTCTTTTTAGATCGTCAGCCCAACACATCTGTGGGTGATTTATGTCAAATTTTCCCAATCAAGGACGACATCTATAAACACGACAAACGCCGATTCTGAATATTATGTAAGTTTTATTACATATTAGTTATTTAAAAGATGATGAAAAACCATCCAATTAAAACACCCTATTTGATTGGTATCATTGGATCGACGCCACGTGGCTGTTCGCGCGTAAAATCTTTCTCTGTAAATTTATTTTTTATGACCATTTGACGCTCGAATTACGACCGTTTTGATATGTTTAAAAAAACCAAGCTTTGAGAATTAATTATTCTTGAAAGCGATTTTAAGTTAGAAGGTCGAAATTGATTATATTTTCTTAATTCATTAAATGTTTCTTACCGTTTGCCTATATTATCTTCTTCGATGATTGAATTAATTCGTTCGATTCGTAATCTTTCTGTATTTTCCTAGTCTTCTCTACAGTTCAGTAATGCGTGCCTGAACGCTAAAAGCGGTTTAACGCGGCTTGACACCACCCCCGTTGTTTTACGAGCAGTGAAGTCGTTGTAATACTTTTTATTGGCTTATTTTATTATGGAATAAATCAGTTGTTGTGTTTTGAAATCATATTTTTTAAGTATGCACATTTTTAAGGCACTCTCGTGTGACATGCTCTCAATTTAATCAAATTTTTTAAGCACCCCATTTTATTTTTAATATTTTTCTTACTTTTAAGATGGTGTATTTACGCTATGTGTTGTAAGAGCTATCATTTAAAATGGTGACCGGGAGATTAAAATTACCTTCAGCCCCTTTTGAATCTTTTATTGAAGAGATAATTGCATATATTACTAGTTGAAATACCCGGCATTATCCGGGTTTTGAATTGTTTGGAGTAAAGTTTTGAGGTTGTGATGTGTTACCCCTTACCCCTACCCCTACCACTATCCCTACCCCTACCCTAACCCTACCCCTACCCCTAGAACTACCACTACCCCTAACCCTACCCCTAACCCTAACCCTACCAATATCCAGTAATGTTCATCTTATTTAGAACGTCAAGTGTGTAAAATTTCGTCAAGCTCGTAATAAAACTGCAGATTTGTAAAAAAAGGGACTCAGTCCTGACAAAAAAAAAGCTATATATACCATAGATTTACTTTTAATTATACCAATCTGAAGATGTCCGTAATAGAGTGAAACCGGTCAGATCTGAAATAAACAAGTAGAAGATATTTACAAAGGTTTTTTTAATCAAAAAATTTATATTAAAATGGAATTCCACCATTGTTTGACAGTTTTAAAATTAGAAAAAGTTTAATTAATATCATTTCGGATTTTATCCACGACTCTTTCCAACATAATTTATCTCGGAAATACTGGGTATCTGCAGCCTTAGTTCTAGGAGGAAAATAACATTACTGCTTACGGCTTATAAACTCTTGAATGGTGCATTTTAATACCTGAAATCCTAGCTAAAATCGGATTCTACGCCCCTGATAATTAAAGGCGAGGCCGCCAACTTAGAATTCTATTTCTTCCCAGATGCAGAAATATCTTTCCAATGGTGATGCACCTCGGAAGACTTACTAGGCGGGAAATGAGGATATTTTTCATATGACTTACAACAAGTTTAAGTACGAACTAGCCATAATGTTTTAACTATATTATCTACCTGCTGGAATCCTATCTTTTTAAACCATTTTTATCGCTTTTTTACATGCATTTTGTATAATTCAGTTAACTATATTTTTGTGTTTTTTTTATCGTATTTGCAATGACTGTTTTTTACAAAATAAATACATAGATGCCATTATACGAGTACATATACAGAAATAATAAAAAAATACACTACAATAAAAAATACACGACCGGTCAGAGACCGAGTTGACTTGAAGTTGAGTTGAAAGATTTTGGTGCATAATTGAAATTAACAATAGTAGTTAGTACTTATTGTGCTTATAAAAAGAAAATAAATATATTATAAACTGTGTACTAAAAAAAATTATGTATGTGGTACGTAGTTTTTTTTTTATTTTTATATGAATACCGCACAAGAGTCCCAACTGCTCCTAACCGTCTGGAGCCAGTAAGACTATGGCATTCCCAATTGGGGAATGTTGTGAGGCTGAAGGTATTGGGGAGGGGAAGGAGAAGGGGAAGAGGGAGGTAGGGAAATTCCTGGCTATTCATATCTGGTCACCAAACACGGCTAAAAACCATTTCAAGCAACGTTTCAATTCCGAATGGTGGTCTTTCACCAGGGTGATACTGAGAGTATCTTCCACTTTGGAACGTGCTCAAATATACTATATATTATTTTAAAATTAATTAATTGTGAAACAACACAAATTAATTAAATAAAATTTACTTGCGCATGCTAGGATTTGAACCCGCGACCTCCGGATTCGTAGTCGAGAGCCTTACCCCTCGACCATGGAGGCCGTCAGAGTGGGTGCGTCAGAGTGGGCCGTCAGAGTGGGCCGTCAGTAGTGGGTACAAGTTCCCATTATATGTAATTATTATTGTACAATAAAAATAAAATTTAAAAAAAAACACATGCAACACATCTTCCACATTATGGTAGTAGGAGATTTTCAAATTTTGTCAGATTTTTCTTAACTCGGGAACGTTTGTCTTTTTTTAAATAAAAAATAAATTTAAAAATTTACAGAGAAAAAATTTTTTTTTTTCTTTTCGTATCAAATGTATTAAAAATTAATAAATAAAATGTAAAAATTACGATTTTTTTTCCGATTTCTCGTGAAATTCGAATTAACAACTGTATCATTTAATCTCCTTCTGAAATCCATAACTTACTAAATGCTTTAAAAAATTACTTAATATTTTAAAGTGATATTTAAAAAAAAAAAAATAGACAAATCTTGTTAAAAACTCTTACATTATTGCAGCTTTTTTAGTATATTAACGATAACCTTTTTATGGATGTCCTTTTTCTTACTATTTTATGACCCCTTTCGTTTCATTATATTTGCTAGTTACAACAACTAACCTGATCAATCTGAAATCACTAATCATAACTAATTAAGTACTGTCTCATGCTTCACAAAATCTGTAGAATCACTTTCAAAAACCCTAATACCCGTTGGAAAACCTACCACTTCTAGCCCCCGTTTATTACTACCCCACCTTCACTTAAATTGGTCAGGATCGTAAAACAGCGCTTAAAATTAATATAATGGCAACATTCCCCGCTTTTTCGCTTATATTGTATTAATCCAATCTCCCGCCGTCCCGAGGGGGCTATCACATTAAACTGATTATTTAAAAGTGGAACGGGGAGTTTATCTTCTCACATCTTGGGAGAAGCGAGGAGAAATGGCGGTAAGAGATTGCATCGCGTGGAGTCGCGGTTATCCGGCGTTATAGCGGATAATCGAACAGATTAAGTATATGTACTCCTATAAGCATCGCCTTCGGCCTGGTGAAAGGCTACCATCCAAAATCGATACGATCCGGTAAATCCTAAGCATATTGAAAATATTTCGAATTTTACGGGTGTCTCTCACAGTAGTCCAATATTTCATCCAAAAAGCCAGGCAATAGAAAACGTCGGTTTCAGAAAAATTCGCCAGCCACAATTCCCCGCGGGGAAAGGTCATCGCCTACAATATCCTAAAAATACCAATTCACAGCAGTCCAGTGCAGATCAGCGGCGTCATCATGTATCGGAAAGTTGAAGGAACCAAAGCGCACACCAGGTACTAAGTTCGGTGATCACACTTTCGGCATGTCAGGCCTGAAAGTCTGCAATAATCTGCCACACGATTTGTGATTGATTAAAGACTCGGCAGAATTCAAAAGCGAAGCTTAAAACTCACCTCGTCGAAAAGTCATATCCATAAATTGTACAGTTGCAAACCCAATTTTCATAGTGAAGCTAGCCGGTTAGTACCCACCCAAAGCCATTTACAGAAAAGTTTGAAACTTTTCATAGTCCGCGAC